>REGL01000002.1:526755-538386 GCA_004194395.1 Aurelia aurita complex sp. Pacific | reverse complement strand
GTAGGCTTTAACTACTTTTTACATGTGATATGCTACTACTTTCTGTTGTACAATGATTCCAGGAGAGAAACTTTTTCCACGAACAACTTATGAAAGGCTCTTTGCGACGTTTTAGAATACCTTAAAACAAGTTTTTTCAGGGTGGGGGCATGCCCTGCACCCCTCTGGAGAGAGGGTCCTTTTCCAACAATTTGAATACCTATTTATTTTTGGTCCCAGCCGCCCCTGCTTGTAAAGTAAATGATTATGATACGCTCTGCCTAAATGGCATAGAGCACTGTTTTGACCAGTAAAGACATGTACAGCCTATTGTGACGTAAATAGATACAAATTTTCCCAGTAGCAAAGAGCAGAACCATCCATTTAGAGAGAGTGGACAAGACTTTCTATATGAGTAATAAACAGGATACGTACTTTACACCAGGAAGTAATCCTTGTTGCTCAATGTCTTCGGGTGTTTCGTAATTGCCATCTGGATAACTGTGAATCAATTAATGAATCATCAAATCATGATCGACTGATTAATCAGAAGTCAAATATCATCAATTGCATTTCTTCTTTTAGCAGAATCAAATATCATCATATCAAGTTAATAGCGAATGGTAATAGGTCCATTTGTGATTTCAAAATCTAGCTAGTCTTGTGTGAACAAGAATGTGCAAAAAATAATAATCCTTAATCATTGATCAGTAATCACTATTGAGTTACACCAATATCATGAAGAAAACACAAGCTACCAACGAGATCAGGGTATTTTAGCAAAAACTTGCCAAATTGTATGGGGCTAAATGGCCAAGCTTGAAGGAAAATTCACATAAGTTTGATAAATACGTCGCTTTTCCTATCATTTTACTGTTTTATGATACTGCTAGAAGTCGTATGAAACTATCAAATACATTTTCAGAATGTTCAAGGTCTCCTTTATGCATGAAGAATCTCGTTGAGATTTTCCGACATCAAAAATTTGCGATTGTGTCTCTTTAAAACAAACAAGGGAACAGAAACTTCGTTACCTCTCTGCTGCAGCATATTTCCGCTTGAAGTATTCCGCTATATCTTCAGCTGATTCTTGCCTAAAAGTTTAACAAAAAACTACGTTAAAAACAGGGCCAATTAATACTACAATAATCAATAAAACACCTGAAGATCAAGATAAGGGAACTATTTGTTGAGTTCTTTCGTTCGGTACTACAGTAGTTATAGCAAGGTGTTGGTTAAGAAATGAACATTGAGAACATAGGGCTCGAATCTTTAACAATGTCGGTGTAAAATTTTATTGCAGTTTTCTTTGAAATAAATGGCTTGGAAGGAACTTAGGGCTTCTTGCTGTAAATCTGCCGTGGCATTGTATTAATATCTTGATTAGTTTCAATATGGCGGCACTTATTAAATTTGAGGCTATGACGTTATCAATTTTCTAAATGCTAAACTAGAAAAGCTACAGATTTCTGCTTGCCACCATATTGTAGACCTTCATAAACTATGCTTTCCTTAAAGGTTATATAATGTTTCCTCTGTTAGTTTAGGATTTACAATGATTTAAATTTTTTCAAATTTTAATGAATTGTTTCAAAAATAGTTAAATTGACACCAATTTGAAAAAAATCAAGAGATAAAAAAATTTCCACGGCAGATTTACAACAAAGTACCATAAGTTCCTTTCAAGCCATCCAATTCAAAGAAATCTGCAATAGAATTTTACACCGACCTTTCCAAAGATTTGAAAGATTTGAGCTCTATGCTAACATCAAGAAATTAAAAGAGAGAAAATCCAATTTGGGGATGGCTCAGTGGTAGCACGCTTGACTACCAATCTGAACGTTCGTGGTTTGAGTCCCCACCCTGCCGAACCCGCTAAGATGTGTGAGGAGAGTCGCCAACTCCCTGTAATTCCAGGCTAAAGGAATCACGAGGTGTGGTCACATCGAGAGGAAGGGCCAGGACGCTGCTTTGATAAGCTCTGCTTCTCAGCGTCCTACAACTACCTTCGGATGCTAGGTAGAAATCTATACAAAAAAGAATTTCCACAAAAGCATACGAGATTTCTGAAGACTGATATGCCCTTCGAGTAAGATCAGATCCGCCTAGAAAATGATAGAACTCAAGCCCGAAAGAAGTGGGGAGCTGGGGGGCTACAGCCCCAATAATTTTCAAAACAATGGTGCACGTCACAAGCATAAATTGAATCAATTGTTCTCTATTGTTTCAAAGACAAACGCCCCCCCCCCCAATCAGCAGCTGCTTCGTACGGCTCTGACAAATCTGCGTGAGTTGGCTGGTTCTGGGAACAATTATGTTTTCTGCAGACATGTTTAGCATTACTTTCATAGCGATTATGACACNAAGCATACGAGATTTCTGAAGACTGATATGCCCTTCGAGTAAGATCAGATCCGCCTAGAAAATGATAGAACTCAAGCCCGAAAGAAGTGGGGAGCTGGGGGGCTACAGCCCCAATAATTTTCAAAACAATGGTGCACGTCACAAGCATAAATTGAATCAATTGTTCTCTATTGTTTCAAAGACAAACGCCCCCCCCCCCAATCAGCAGCTGCTTCGTACGGCTCTGACAAATCTGCGTGAGTTGGCTGGTTCTGGGAACAATTATGTTTTCTGCAGACATGTTTAGCATTACTTTCATAGCGATTATGACACCAGTGATCACCTTCACACGATCGCGCAAAGCAAACAGAAAGGCGATAATCCTTCAATCATAAAACGGACTGAATAAACATTGTATCAATTTGAAGCTTACATAAAAAGATCATCAACCACGTCACCAGCGCCAAGTTCTCCTTTGGAGGAAGCGCAAAATATCCGCCCATGCCAATACCCATTGAGTTTTAAGTTGGGTGACCTAACGCAATTTGAAACATCGATGTTCTAGGTGATGAAAACGCCATCTACGAATAATCAAAATGTCTTATCCGAAGTAAATTGCTTTGCAAGGGCTGCTGTCCTTTACAGCGAAGATTCTCTTCCCTAAAGATATGTATATTTGAACTACATACACATCCTGGCATTCAAACTAAAAGAAACTTGACGTTGTTATGTTTCATTGCGGTTTCAACTTAATTTTGAGAATTCTAGTCTTAACCTTCAGTGGCAGAGTGGCTATGGTTTTCTTCGGGTGGCCAAGTCAATTATGGCACCCGTCCTATGTAATATGTTTCCATAAACGCACGCGTTTCTATAACTGCTTGCTATTACAGTATATGTGATATATTTTGCAAAGGCCTCCTTTCCTTTGTCTAAGCTTTGTTCTCTAAACCAATCACCTGCGTGACAGAGCTCCTTTAACTTTAAAATTTAATGAATATGTTTTGACTTAAAATATGAGAAATTAATGGGAAAATAATGTAATCCTGCATTTGGCGTCTGGATCCTGGAATGTATATTTCTTAATGCTTCTCTGAAAACGAAAAGGATGGTCTTTTGAAATATGTACAGGGTGACCCAGAAAAAAGTGACCCAACGCAATCTGTTATAGAAAAAAAAGTAAGTGGCCGATTGAAATATTTCAAGCGTTGTTCTGTCGCTAAAAGACTAGCCCACATTATGAGTATTTTTTGCAATTTATTTGGGCACGGTAAAGTTCCCAAATTAAGGATTTAGAGGAAAAGGGCAGGCTTGAAATCCTCAAAAAGTCGTCAAAAACAGGGGATCGATTTAAAGCCATTTCAGGTCTTCAAAACAACGAGGAGCGTGTTTCATTTTACCTGAGAATATCTTTAAGTACGTAGGGACTGTAAACTTGCTCTGAAGACTTCCGACTGGGTTGCCTATTCCCAGGTTGAAACGAAACACGCTCCTCGTCGTTTTGAAGATCTGAAATAGCTGTAAATCGATCCCCTGTTTTTGACGACTTTTTGAGCATTTCAGGCATGCCCTTTTCCTCGAAATCCTTAATTTTAGAAATTTACCGTGTCGAAAAAAATTGCAAAAAATATTCATAGCATAGGCTAGTCTTTTAGCGACACAACAACGTTCGAAATATTTCGATCGGCCACTTGCTTAATTTTCTGTAACAGATTGCGTTGGGTCACTTTTTCTGGGTCACCCGGTATAACATAACATGTCATTTCATCATATTTCATCAAAGTACATCTCGTCCCACTTCTTTCCTTGCCTGTTAAGTCTAAAAGAAACCTAATTGAAGTTACCGGCGTGGCCAGGTCAAATCCGGTCAAATCAAGTGGGAGGGTAGGAAAGCGAGCAAGTCTGGGGGCGAAGCCTTCAGGAAAATTCCTGAGGACACACCTTCTACTTTGGCTTAGAACACTTTTATCGATGTTTGCGGTCCTAAAATAGAGTTTGAGCATTTTGTAACGGTTGTTTATACAAATGAGCATCCCCAGGAAAATTTTTAGAGCAAAACACAAGTTTCTTTGGCTTAGAATGCTTTTCTACCTTCAGTCAAATCTTTGCAGGAACGCATTTTATCTTGTCTTGGACGATTCTTGCAATTCTGAATGATGCCCACAGGACGACTCTGTGATAGTTTGTCTGGGAAATTTTTTTGAAAAGATAACCTCTGCTTGGGCTTAGAACAAATCTCCCAGTCACTATCCAGTATTTCTCCGAAAGATTCTTCTACTCTTCCCCACCTACACCCAATTACTTTCTCTTCGTTTTTTAAAGAATCTCAAAGACCATCTTTTGATATAAGTGGAGGCAACCTAAAGAAGCCAACCTAAAATCCCGGCACCTGCACTTTAGTTATTTTTGACCTCATGCTTGTTCACTATTTCTCTGAGCAAGGGATATAAATTCAAATCCTATCTAGGACATAGAATTCAAAAATAGGGGTCATATTTTGGAACATTAATCAGAGATTCCCTGGAATAGGCTCCCAAATATATCACTAATCATTCTGTCACTAAGAAGGTAAATTTTAAGCATAACCGTGTACCAGAATGATTTAAGCACTTTCAACATGCATAGATTGAATTTAGATTACTCAGTATCAGGACAGATTTATGTATTGTAATCTACTGTATTGCAATTGTAATGATATTAGTTCCTATTCAGTTCATGATCATTTATTCATATTCCCTCATCTTATCTAATCACAAAATCACCATTTCAAGAATGTCAGCGATTGTATGAAAAAGGGGTGATGTTTCCCATAGAGTCAGAGAAAAAGGGGTTAATTTGAAAGGTTCCGTCAGAGGAGGTGCCGGGCCTAAAATACAGAAATTACTATATTATTTTATGCTGGAGATCATACAAATACAAAGTCTGGCTCTGTTATTTCAGCTGTATTGAATTTAATGTACTTACTTCCAAAGATTGTCAAGCCTTCGAGCTCCCTGAAAGGAAGGGAAGATCGATTAAGGTACAGAAGAATAATGCTGAAATTGAAAATAAACATACAAAGGAAAACATATGATGAATAAGAAAACTTCTCCATTCAAGTGTGTGCTTGACTTGCTAAACATTTCAACCTCTATATCTAAGCAGCTATGTGAAAGATCAAGACCAGAACACATAATAATTAGATTAGGTTAATTAGTTAGATTATCAAAACATTGTAAAAATATTTATTCATGTAATCATATATATCCATCGATTTAGATTAGTTTACTTTGTACATTTGTATATAGTAAGCTAGAGTATGTACATAATCGATGTAAAATAATTTGACAAACAAACAATAATACGTATTTTCTTCTAATTTCCTGTTAATTCCTTTTTACTTTTCTTGTCTAAAACAGTCTTCTCTGGGTATAAAAAAATCGAGATTCAATCATAATATAAGTTTGACAGTAAACTGTGAATATAATTTTGCTTACATGAACATCATCTCCACCATGATTTGAACTATCATCAACTGTAAAACAAGGAATAATACCGGGTGAGTCAATAAAAAAATAAAAAGAATCCCCATTTGAAAGGTCAAGGCTCCCTGGATATCAAGACGATGATATTGGCAAATACATAGTTTTATGGTATGCATGCTCAAATCCATTTTAAAATTTACTGGACTGAAATCGGTCAATCCGTTCTGAAATTATGAGGGATTTTCTTGAGAAAGCCTCTTCAACAAACCTTCAAAACATGCACAAAATCATGAACAAATTTTCCAAATATTTCTGCCTTACACGGGCCTTACGGCAATAACTTCTGCGTGCTTTCGCATGTGCTATCCTCTTGGGAGGATGAACAAGTCTCCCCACTGGTATCAATAACCAACTCCGGGGATTCCATTCTCCCAAGAGGACAAAATACATGAATACATGTGAGTGTCATCATTTTTAGAAAGGAGAACCAAGGAAAAAATTGCTCATTGTTTTCACTCGTTTTTTGCAGGTTTTTGGAAGGGGCTTTCTGTAGAAAATCTCCCATATCCACGGTAAGGAATGGCCAATTAAAGCCGGGTAAATTACTGAACCTAATTGAACATATTGGTAATAAAACAAGACAGTTTTCAATATCATTGCTTTGGTATTCAGGGAGCAGTGGGCATCCAGACGGGGATTCTTTTTTTTTTGACTCACCTGGTATTCTGCAATAAAAACAATCAATCAGGTCACATTCAAAGCAGAATATATGTTAAAATTCTGAAGCACCCTGTCCTAAGGCCTAGTTTAAACATTGCATTTTTGCTTTCTTGATTTGAAATGTATTAAAAATGACAGAATTTGCTGCACTCAAAAATCTGATTTAAACATTGGTTTTCTGCCGTGTCGGATTGAAAATAAATGGTTAAAATGGGAATTTTTTAAAAAGTGCAAACTTGGTGGCTGATCACACTGAAACACCATGGACCATGCCTAGAATTGATTAATCAAACGCGGCAGAAATACAATATTCAAATCAAGTTGTGTTTCTGCCATTTAACATGACAGAGCTGGTAAACTCAACGGCTGGCGATGAAGACATACTTTTAATTTAATTGACATTTCAAAAATTTTTGCAGCATCTATTAATTTTGACATTGAAGAAAACAATGTTTAATTTAGGACCATGGACCATGCCTCGAATTGATTAGTCAAACGCAGCAGAATACGATATTTAAATCAAGCAGTGTTTCTGCCATTCAACATGACAGAGCTGGTGAACTCAATGGCTGGCGATGTTAACATAGTTTTCGTGCTGAATTTAATTGACATTTCACAAATTTTAGCAAATCTATCAATTTTGACATGGAAGAAACACAATGTTTAAACTAAAGCCCTGGTCAAATGACCCAACATCTCACCCAACATCTCAACCAACATTTCATCCAACATTCAACCCAATATTGGCAGGTGTCCCAACATCAATAGTCAAATGATCCAACATTAGACCCAACATTTTCTTCAACGAAATTAAAAGGTTTAGTTCTACAAAATCAAAAGATTTCTTTTTCCATTATCTTCTTTGCCATAATTTCAAATGAACTAAGTCGGAATTGAGCATTTTCTACATGACAAGTCACTGTTCGAGGATAGACAGTGACTTTGCGCCCTTTAAACATAGTCTAGTACGCATGCACGTATCTAATAATGTTGGACAAGGTGGTCAAATGACCCAACAATTGACCCAACATCTCAGAACAAAGGAAGATTATTTGATTATTTAATTCAATGTTTACTTACTGTTGCTATTATCAACATATCCATCTTCTGCATCCATGTCATCTTCATTGTCATCATCAACATCTGTAGAAAGAAGAAACAATATTTCAATCACCAATATATTTTCTTCTTTATTCACAAGCACTTGAATATTTGCCGCATAAATCAATAAAGGCCACAGTTAATGAAGAACATGTTGCACAAAATCTTTTCTCTTATGAAGATTAAAACTAAAAAATAAATCCAACAAATTGCTTCCTTGAATTTTAAAGTCTGGATCTAGCAACTTGGAACAAACAAATTGGTGACAATACTTTACCTGCTTCATCTATGATAAATCCACCATGACTTGGTCTTTTTTTCTTTCCGCTTCTTCCTTCATATTCCTCATCTTCGTCATCATAATCATCGTACTCCTCATCTACTTCATCTGCGGAGTCTTCATCTCCGAGATCTTCACCCTTTCAAATAAAACCAACAAAAGAATAAAAACAGTGCAATTTATATCATGTTCTATGATCACACCCGGAAACACCAACACAGAACGCAAATGAACTATTNCCACCATGACTTGGTCTTTTTTTCTTTCCGCTTCTTCCTTCATATTCCTCATCTTCGTCATCATAATCATCGTACTCCTCATCTACTTCATCTGCGGAGTCTTCATCTCCGAGATCTTCACCCTTTCAAATAAAACCAACAAAAGAATAAAAACAGTGCAATTTATATCATGTTCTATGATCACACCCGGAAACACCAACACAGAACGCAAATGAACTATTATTTTGAGAAATCGCATTCAAAGAAATTTTGTGGAAGGCCAATTACTACACTGCCAAATTGGCTACACAATGACATGATCATGCTAAAGAAACATAACAAGTTCAAAAATAAATACAACATAAATCAGCTCAAATCAATCAATGATCTTGAAAGTTTAGCTTAGGTGCCCTCGTTTTCATAGTGGCTAAAAATTTGCTGACAAATTACTGACACACCTTCGCCAGATGAGATCTGTCCTGGTTATGAGAATCATGTACCCACGTACTTCGGGGGTAGACTATAAGCCCTTCCAGGGCGCGCTATCGCATGCTTTTTGCGGGCCAGTCTGCAGAGTATGGCAGTTCTCAACGAGAGCTCGCGCGTGCAGACCAAGGAAGCAGTGGCGTGCTCGCGTGCAAGGTCTTTGATTCCTTTGTTTTCAAAGTAATGAACAAAAGATCACATTCAAAATTGGAGTGCACACACAATTTTTGAAAAAAATCTTGTGCTGCTGCCACACTCTGCAGACTGGCTTGTGGGCAATAAACTTGGAATCAATACAGGTTCCACCGTAGGGTAGAGACACAAAGAAGCCCATACCATAATTCTTTTAATGCCAGAAGAAGTCCTCCCTCTGTATGATGCACAGAAAAAGGGGCTGCTTTCTGTTCTGCATATGCTGCGCCCAAAAACATTTTTATTCACCAAAAAACCAGGGTGCATTCCATGCACTTAGGCCTGAAGATCTTTGGTGCAGACCTGACTTTTTTATCGGAGTAGTGGCGTCATTTTTCAATAAAATCGGTTCTTGGCGTGACGGCATATGGAAATCTGTCTACCTTTTGGCATCTTTTCTCTTGTGAATTAGCAGTTTCTTTTGATATGATCATCAAGGGTGCATTCCATGTAAAACCTACGCCGAAGGTACGCCGAGCCCTAAGCTGTCATTCACCAGGTATTTTCAGGGAGAGAGAATACAGGTCATATATATTTGATCATATCAAAAGAGACTGCTAATTCACATAAGAAAAGATTGAGGACAACTTCACATTAATGCCAAGGTAGGCAGATTTTCATATGCTGTCACGCCAAGAACCGATTTTATTGAAAAAATGACGCCGCTACGCCGACAAAAAGTCAGGTCTACGCCGAAGATCTTCGGGCCTAAGTGCATGGAATGCACCCTGGATGCATCCTGGCCAAAAAATAGGACTTTCATCAGCTTTTGGATCACTTTTAGCGCCAAGATAGATAATTTCCATGAACCACGCATTTATTTTTCAAATCAGAAAAGGGCATTTCTTTATTCTAGCCTTGTAATTAACTTGGGCCAAATGTTACTACCAATTCGATATAATATAGGCCTAACCACACCATCATCCCAGGCAGCAGGCATCACACATATGCCTCAAAAGACCGTTACTTTTCAATATATTTAGCAGTTTGAAGGCACCAATACTTACATCTGGTTCTTCTTCAGTTCTTTCTTCATCGGAAAGCCCTTCTTCGTTGTCTGACATGGTCTATTCTTGATGCAAAATGAGGTAATATTTGAACGACGTTTTCCCTTGAAAAAGACAAGACAAGATGGCGAACTCTCATGGAACATCGAACTACTTCATGTAACATATCCCACCAAACCATGATTCCTCCGCAGGGACAATGGACAGCAAAAGTGTGCGATCCGACATCCGATCCGAATCCGATGCTAACAGGGTCCGCTCCGATCTGATCGAATCTGTCTTCTTTGTCTTTTCTAAAGAAGAGTTTAGATTTAGTGTCTTTATAAATTCTGTTGCACTCTCTTATCAAGTTTTCGTTTCGTTTATAATTGAATAACTTTCAGGGCTGGTAACTGATGGCGCTCTTTCACCTCTTTTCTGATTATTTTATGTGACCAGTGTCATACGAACACTTTGTAGCACTTGCTTGACGATGGTGACAGGGGGTATTGGTGGTACTGGGTACTGGCCCTTACTGTGCTTGAGCTTGTTACTGATACCTTTGTTACTGGAAACATGGAGATTATCAATTTTTTCATTCCAACTTTTCCCAATATTTTTACTGTCTTCCTACTCCGATGGTCCCTCACACTGACCTTAATGGTACTGGGTACGGGACGTTTTGGTACTTGAACTTGGTACTGCCACCAGGGGTGCACTCAGCACCAACCTCGTCCCCAGGGCCTTACTCAGCACATGCAAATACGGGGAGGTAAGTCCGATAATTTTGGGTCAGATTATTGCTGAAAGTGATATTTTTGGGTCCAAATAAACTGAAATTATGTTTTTGATATTTATGGACATTGGATGGAGTCAAAATGATATTTCTTGGTTCTTTAGAGGTAGGCAGAGGCAGGCGTAGACATTGTTTCTTTCCACAGACTACACAGTCTCTAATGCTACGTTTGTGGGTTTAGTACGATGTATCTGCCATTTGAGGCCGCTTTCAAATTCCATACTGCGAATCATTTGCTGGAAGATAAGTAACGCAATCATCTTTTGCTGCTCGGTTTATTTACACATACAGTTTGAATTATTTACCATATAAATCTCTGCATGTTGCAATTGCAAATAACTTATGTACAATTATTGCAGCCTTGTTTACATCTTAAAATTGACTTATCAGATTCTCTGCTAGATTTTATTAGTTATAACGTTGTTGAACATGAAATCGCTCTTTAGTGAACATACCTCGCTTATCGACTGTTATCATACCTCGCTTGTCGACTGTTCTTCAAACAGTATACAGAGGCGACTAATATCTAATAACCATTAGTGCATATGTGTAACTATGAGAACAAACAAGTGCAATTGGAGCGGAGCACAGGTGTTATATTCCTTGGGTATATAACCAGCTGCATTCAACAGAACATGTCATTTTTGGACACTTCATCTCAAAAGAAGGTTCTTAGAGTTCCTGGCAGAAGATAGCTGATTTGAGATAAAGACTTTAGAGTTTGGCAAGTAAGTAAAAAGTACACTCTTGTGCTAAGAAGCAGCGTAAAGTTTTCGCAATAGATTCAGCTCCATTTCTTTATAAAGATTCTGAAAGTAAGCCAATTTCTTTTTTCTGGAATTTTTAGATTTTCTAGTTGTGCACTAAAACTTTTTAGCGAGTTTCTTTGCTTAGAAGTAGCACAAACAAAGCTTTCTTTCTTGCAGCAAGATCGTTTGGCTGAAATTTGAAATAGATAATTCAAAAACTTTTTCCTTCCAGCTAAGTATGAAATACAACGCATATTTTTTCTTCTTAGTTATAGTTTTTTGTCTTGTTTTTCTTGATTGATATGGGGAACTGGAGTATG
>REGL01000002.1:506990-521788 GCA_004194395.1 Aurelia aurita complex sp. Pacific | reverse complement strand
CCCCCCCCCCCCCCCGGGGCCGTAAGGCAGAAACAATGGCACAATTTGGGTGTGATTTCAGGCCATTTTTGAAGGCTGCTTGAATGGGCTTTCTGGAGAAAATCCCTCATGAATTCAGAACGAAGTAGCCTTTTTCAATCACTAAATTTTAAATTGGATTTCAATTCAACACGTCTAGCATTGAATGATTTGCCAATATATTACCATCGTCTTGAGATCCAGGGATCAACGGTCTTTCTAACAGAAATTATTGTTTTCTTATTCACCTGGTCTGAAAGATAAAAATACAACCGAGAAATTAAATGACTATTATCTAAATCTCTAGGATAAATTTTAACGTTCTGAAGAGATCTTCAATCACATGTGCATAATTCTCACAAATTTAATTCGTCCATCTCGAAAACAATTTATTTAGCTCATTGGATCTTCAATACTGATAATCTCTTAGCAGTGAGATCATTTATACTTACTTTCAACACGTCATGTTAATTGAATCTAAATCTGTCGATGAAAGGAATTTCGTCTTTTTATAATCCATTCTAAATCTATTCCTTCTGCTAAATCAAAGTAGAAAGATTTAAAGTCCCACAAAAACACCAGATCTATGTTGCATGGATTTTTTCCTCTTCAAATGAGTTTGTATATTGAAACAGATTAGGAAGTGAAATCTTTGCTAAATGACTCACACCTCAAAACTGTTGTTCTCTTGATAATGATCTTAGAAGCTTGGTTATCATATTCTTTCAAATTTGAAGAACAATGAAAGATGCTAATCTCTCAAAATTAGGGACAAGTTGCCTCAACATCTGTTAAGACAGTTCTAAAGCCTGCACATCTTCTTTTAAAAGTTTCTGATCCCCGAAACCATAACAGTTTGAACTCAGTTGTTCTTGAGAAGTAAAAGAAGATCTTAGAATATCAAAGTGCACATTGGTCAAACATTTCTTCTGAAACAGCAACAGATGACAGTTAGAAAGGAAACAACCTTCGCTCCGCGTGTCCCAAAAAAATTCACAGATTTGGTTTGACCCAGCGAATGGCTAATCTTTTTCAAAATATTCCTTGATAGTTAATTTGAACATAGATGCCTCGTTTGTGCTTTGAGAGTAGAAAAGCTCAAATTTGCACCCGTTTGCACCCATCTCCAAAGCGACGTATCCAGCAATTCGAAAGGGGGGGAGCCGATGGTTTGGTGTCTGGTGATAGAGACAAAAGTTCGTTTCAAAAAATCTATGAAAAAGGGGAGCCGTGGATCCCAGGCACCTCTGGGTAGGTCTTTGTTACAATGTAACGATAGAAGAACGATAAACAAACATGATTCCAAGCATTATTCTACAAATTCCCTGACTCCCTTGTTTCCAAATTCTGCAAGCCCCAGACAATAGCAAGTGATACTCCAACAAAAGGTTATCTTCTGGGACATTCTAGCTAAGCTGAACGATGGGAACAATGTTATAATTCTGTAACAAATTAGATTTTGAAGTTCTTCTGCTCTAATTATTCCCAAGATGACAAAACCATTTATCCGATTAACCAAAGAACACTTTGCAAATGTACGATGGGAGTTTGCACAGTTCTGCAACTTTGTTGATGCTGATGGAAAATGAACACGTTACTGGGAGTTGCTGCTAGCTCGATCATGGTCAATGGTTCGATGTACACGATGTAAATAAATTTAACATAGCTGATCTAAATGTGATATGGCTACAGTTTGACCAAAAGCTGGGCCACAGCGAAATAATGCAAGTATATTGAAGGAATGAAGAAATCATCTGTCATCAGGTTCGATCACACGCCAAGATCTTCTGGTTAGCAATGCTATTTTGCGGTAATGTGGCAGAGCAACAATTCGATTCTGGCTAGGCGTTAACCCAGTGACTTTGACAGAGTATATCATTTCTCGCAAATTGTTTGCAATGTTGATTTAGTTGTGTTGATTTAGTTGTGTTGCTATGATGTGAATTGCATTGATTTTATTTTCTTTTTAGCGGGAATCAATTCTGGTGATCACTTTGACCATGCAATGAAACAATGAAGCCGGTAGTCGGCGAGTTGGTGTTCTGTACTGGTCGATACTGCAAAATCATCTTCATATGTAACATCTTTTTCGGTGCATTAACAGTCTTTCTGAACGCATTCATCCTCGTCGCCTTGAAAAAGATTGCCAACAGAAACAAATGGACAGCCTCAAATGTGATTCTCTTTGCTATGGTCCTTACTGATCTCCTCACGGGCCTGATTTGCCAGCCCTTGCACGCCTATTTCATCTACCGAGAGAAGAATGTTTACAACGAAGAGGAGCTGAGTTTGGCTGAAGCTTGGCTGTTCTTTGCTTTGAACTATACCTCCTATTCCTTATGCTGTGCTTCATTGCTATTATCTGCAGTGATGGCACTTGAACGCTTATTCGCCATTGCATACACCATGAAACACAGGGCGTCCTCAAGCATCCGTCGTAGTGCCATTGCTGTTTCAATCGCTTGTCTCATCAGCTTGATCATACCAATATTCCGCTTCGTTTCAAAACATACAAAGGTCGTTTTCATGGCTCTTCTTGTCATTGTGGTGTTGGTTGCTCTTAGTACTGTAGTGATTGCATATACAGTACTGTTCAGGAGTTTCAAGAAGCAGCGTGTCAAGTCCCTGAGATTGTCAACATCAGACAAAGATGTCCGCCGTGGGCTGTTACAAGAAAAATCTCTCGCTAAGTCATTCGCTATCATATCAACAGTCTTACTACTCATGTACCTACCTCAAATGCTGCTCAAGCCAATTTCCATTGCCACAGATATACAAGCAAGCGCTGGAGCATCTCAGTTATTTGTCATACTCGAAGATTCTTTCAATACACTCCTTTATTGTAATATTGCCGTCAACCCGTTTATTTACTTCGTGCGGCAAGCTGACGTGCGTCGAGAGATCAAGTCTTTCAAGTGCTGCAGTGAAGCTGACGCGAAAGACAAGGCTCCAGGGCAGTCAGATGTGTATTCTATATCACTGAATACGGCAAAGTCCTCAATCTCACCTTGCATCTAAAAGGGACTAACAGAATGGGACATACTGTAAAAGCTTTATTAAGCCCCCGGGGAATTATTTGATTTCGGTTTGAATTCTAGTACATAATCAAAGATAATTTGAACAAGGCATATTCGTGTAGAGTACTAATTAAATTGTAATTTTAACAGCTGAATGTGTTACAACGGTGTATAAAATGTATTTCTACACGACAGAAAACAGTGATTAACAGAATCATGGAGTTTATCATGCAGAGCATAGGTTCCAAATTTTTAAAAAGGCTGGTGTAAAATTCAATGACCTATTTCTTTAAACTGAATGACTTCAAAGAAATTTTTGCTATTTCTCTATAAATCTACCGTTGGACTTTTCTGAAGTCCTCAATACTTTCAGCAGAAGAGTGGTTTTCTTCTTTTTCAAGTAGTCAAGAAAAAATTTAAAAAAACTTGAAGCGATCGCAATTTCTGAACTCTTTCATGCAACATTAAACTATTTCGAAGAAAACCATAGTTTGTGGATGTCTACAATATGGTATCAAGCAAAAGTCTGTCACTCTTTTGGCTTATGATTTAGAAAGTTGATGACGTCACATCCTCAAATGAGTTGAAATGTAAGATACTAGACTGATTATATATGTTCGTAGGTCATCGCTATTGATAGACGCTATAACTACGACTCATGGCCATACGCTTCCAGAAACGATCCCTCACTGAAGCAAAAACAACAACAACAATTCACTTCAATTAGATGAGCGTAAGTTGAGGATCCTTGTGTAGTGAGGCTGGTAAGATATGCTCTAATTTCGAAAAATATTCAAAATTTCTGAAAAGTCCAACGGTAGATTTATAGATAGTATCTAAAGTTTCTTCAAGCCATTCAATCAGAAGAAATAGGTCATGGAATTTTACACCCACCTTTTTACGCCGAGTTAAAGATTTGGAACCTATGCTATCATACTGTGCAATAGTTTACGAAGATCTTTTAATTATTTGCTTCATATCATGTACTGTTCATTTTTCATTACGTATTATTCAGGGTAGATAGAAGAGTAAAGGTGGAAAAAGTCTTTTTATTGTATATACGATGAGTTTATTTTAATTTGGAGTTTACATTGTGAGAAAAATATGAACTGACGAATCAGCTTCTATCAAGCATAGGTCCAAATGTTTTGAAACTTGCTTTGAATACACAACATCGCCCCCAAGGGCCTTTTGTCTCCATTCCAATATGACAAGAGGCCCTGGGGACGAGGTTGGTGAATACGCAGTCACCGACCACCCACATCAGTTTCTTCAAGAGCAAAACGATAGCTGAATTTGTATGCTACAACGAACAAGGACAGATTTTGTAACAAAATTGCATGAGATGCTTCTGTTGACACATGAATTCAAAGCGATTCGTGGCTGCAGACAAAGGAAATTCTCTCAACCGGAAATTCTAAGCAAACAAAGCCGCACAAGATTCTCTGAAACCCAAGTAGCTAGCGCGCTCGTTGTACATTCCAGAAATTGTTTTTAAGAGCAAACGTGAGCGTATATATCGAAAGAAGAAGGATATATCTAAACATCTACCTCGGGCATTTTATTTCTTTGGTTTTGAAGCTGAACAGTAAGTGTTTTAAATACACCAAAAAAGAGAGAATTGAATCGCCTCCCAATCTGCTTTTTAACCAAACAAATTAAATGCCCGCGTGGCCGATGTGTAGATATGTCCTTCTTCTCTCGATCTATGTTCATTTTTGCTATTTCTGTATAGCTATTTCTGGAATGCACAACGAGTGAGCTAACTACCTGGGTCTCAGAGACACTTTTGCGGCTTTGCTTGTTTTGAATTACTGGTTGAGAGAATTTCCTTTGTCTGCAGTCACTAATCGCTTTAAATGAATTCAGGTGTCAGTCAAACGCAACTGTTGCTATTGTATTACAAAATCTGCCCTTGTTAAATGCTCGTTGATTGCGCCACTGGTTTGTAATAATCTCATAAAAATTTGGAATAACTTAATTTTTGTGACAATTTCTAGTAGCATTGTGTTCTTGTTGTGTTCCATAAATGTAGGTAGACTTTAAGGTGGTCGTACGGTAATGAATTTAGATTTTTTCACAAAAAATCGAAAAATGTTTCTTGATGTATTTTTATACTTTCAACACTGAAGAATTTGATTCTGGGATGGTAAATTGCCTTATAGAACTATAAATACTAGAAAATAGCACAAATGTACACAACAGTCCAGTTTTTCTCCTTAGCAACGCCCATAGCTACGCAATAACATCCCTATTTCCCCTCTTCTTGCAAAGAATTAGGTCTTGCATGCCCCCCAGTCCCGATGTGGTTTAGATATGATTGAGTTGAATTCCGTGTATGCTGCATGAAGTAGTGTGTGTCCTTCGTCTGTGAAGTAAACTTCGAGATAACTTGTTCAGGAGATCTCCACTGAAAATTTCCAAACTTCTCCAACCCAATGAAATGACGAAAACATTACCAACGTGAGCAACAGAGTACAAAGCAGTGAGGATTCAGAGGGTATCAACATTTTACAGTGCAGGAAAGTAACAGGAATGTGTAAAAGATTGCTGCCTGGCCTTTTTAGTTAGCCTTAGGCCTAAAATACTCGTTGTCGTGGGTGGGCCTAAATGATGAATAACTCTGAAGAAGGATAACCAAAAGATCCTTGTTGCTGGAGGTATCTTTGCCTAAGGAACACAAGAAAGAGAGAATTACCACGAATCAAAACGCCTCTTAGAGAACAATCCAGCACATACACTGATGACACTGTATTCAGTTGAAAACAGCCATCAGCTTGTTCATTGTACAAACACAGAAGTACATAATAGATAGTTGTGAAATTTTTATTCTTTGAGAAAAAGAAAGAAGGATTTTGCTACATGTAATACATTTAAGTGAATCTGCGATAGTCCTTGATTGCCTAGCTGAAAATTCTCATTGCTCAGAATGCAAGAAAGACTTAAACATAAAACTGACACCTCGCGTGGAGCTGGGTTTCTTCACAAAATCATCATGTGATGTGCACAGTTGGAGAAAATCATGCATGCATTACAGCCAAAGAGATAACAAGAATCCAAAAGAAAGATGTTCTATTTTAACTGTCTAACAAGCAAGTGGACTAATGAAAGTCCTGAAAAGTTACGTATTTGGCTACAGCATCTTTAAACCTTTCTTTGAAGGCCAGATTCAAAACAGCTCATTTAGACAACAACAATCAAATACAAATTCTGAACCGGTACTTTAGAGCCACAAGAGCTTACTTCCAGAGAAAGAGATGTTGAGGAGAAAAGTTCATATTCAATTTGCTAATTCATGTGAAACTTGTAAGACAATTGCACCATTTTAGTGTAAATGTTGCACTAAGGATTGGTTGGTTGCAAATGCAAATCTTTGATGGCAAGGTGTCACACGTGACAATGGCAAGACTTTTTTCACACCTTATATAGGACAATAGAGCCAACTGTTTTTGGAACCCTATGAAAAATGATGGTATTTTAATTGTAGAAATAACATAACACTTGAAAAATTTACCAATTTTTCATAATCTCACAAGAAACAATTGTCAAATCTTTGTTTTGATTTTTCCGAAAATGAAGAATTTCGGCGATTTTTAAACTTTTGACAAAGATAGCTAAAAATTGACTAACAATATCAGCCTGAAATTTACAATCCTAATCAAGCATCAAGTGCTGCATGTGCTGGACCTCAAATATTTAACTTTGCATTGCTTGTAATAACTTAATTGTCCTAAATTCCCGGATGTGCGAACGCAGATTTCTCGTTATTGATAATAAACTGAAATTTTTTTCATAAAATTAGCATCTAACTCCAATTTTTGTGGTCCAGCACACTCAGCATGCCATATAGAGGTATCATATAAAGTTTCATTGGAATCCAAGGTATCTATCAAGAGTTATCTTTGTCAAAGCATATACAGCTTCCCGCGCCTTCGACCTAATAAATTATGCGCATAAATTAATTTTTTCAGAATTTTTTCCCAAATATCATCATCCTGTCATGAACCCTTTCATATGATGAAGCAACTGTGCTGAAATAAGTCCAAATAACGAATTTAGGTTTTTTACCAGACTACCACCTTAACAAAAATTTTGCGATTGCTATTGTTTCGATCGAAATTTCTGCAATCTGATTGGTCCGTAAACATGAAGCCGAACGGGGGTTCACGAGCAAGACAATTGGCGCCTATGCTGCATGACGTAGTATTGTTGTTGTGTTGCATCTTCTTCCTTCAGTTTCAAGATGGCGATCTGAAAAAGTGATGTTCTTTGTTCTGCAAAGAGATCTCAACCGTAAAGCCGAATTGGAAAAGAATCTTGTTGGAGAAAGCATACCACAAATAAGAGAAATGAATGCAAGATCACATGTTTTTGAATTCGTAAGTATTTATGACTGCAGGCATTTATGTCTCAAGAAAAGGACTAAAGAGATGATGATATTTATTTTAGGCCCAGTTTGAGTTTTGAAAATGATTTTTCCCCTCCAGATTTTTATCTCGAATGAATAAAGTATTTTTCAAGTAATTCTGTTTTTAGTCAACGTTAAATCGCGTTGATTCTAAGAGAATCCTCTCCAAAAGTTCCCAATATGATGTTAAGCCCTTCACTCATCATAAAAGGAGAAAGATATTATAATAGGAAGAAAATGATCAGAGAGGGAAAGAAACCAAGAAGAACAAAGTTTTTTCATAATCTCTGATGCCTGAAAGGGTGTAGTGATCGTGTAAAACCTACTTCCCCCAGCAGTGCCATAAGAAAAGCCAGATAGGCTACAAGAAGAATAATTTTGATAAATAAAAACAAAAGTGGAATTATGAGTCATTCAAGTTTTTTGCAAAGATCAACCACCCCTAGCCTGAGATCAGGCTCACTTTTAGTTGAAAAATGAAAAGATTTTTGTATTCCTCATCAGTCTCATTTCAACCACAATTATCTATTCACATAAACAGGAGGGAATGTATTGAACTACAAACTCTCATGAAATGTTGTCTTTCTGCAGGTAACAGAATTCTGTCATGTTGAAGAGGTTGTTTTAAGTAAGTTATCTGAACATCTTTCTTGGCATATTTGTTGGTCATCATTATTCAGTTCAGTTTCTTGATTTTAGAATTCCACTACATACAATACATGTATTTTTTTTAAATAAGTGGAAATCACCAAAAACTAGTTTTGTCGCACTCTCATCAGTTGATTTCCACGTTTATCTTTTCAGCAGTTACTGGAGCATAGATTCCAAATCTTTAACTCGGCGTAGAAAGGTGGGTGTAAAATTCAATGACCTATTTCTTCTAATTGAATGGCTTGAAAGAAACTTTAGATACTTATCTATAATTCTACTGTTAGACTTTCCAGAAATTTTGAATATTTTTCAAAATTACAGCTCATTTTAAATTTCAGCTCATTTGAGGATGTGACGTCATCAAATTTCTAAATCATAAACCAGATGAGTGACAGACTTTTGCTTGATACCATATTGTAGACATTCATAAACTATGGTTTTCTTCCAAATTACTTCGTGTTGCGTCAAACGGTTTAGAAATTGTGATGGTTTTAAGTTTTTTTTGAAAATTTTTGTTGAACTCTTGAAAAAGAAGAAAAACACTCTAATTCTGAAAATATTGAAGATTTCAGAAAAGTCCAACGGTAGAATTATAGAGAAATAGCTAAAGTTTCTTTGAAGTCATTCAGTTCAAAGCAATAAGTAACTGAATTTTACACCAGCCTTTTTAAAGATTTGAAACCTATGCTAGTTACTGGTGAGTTATTAACTTATTTATTTCCTTTCAGGTTTTAAGGTTGATTCGGTTTTGTCTTACAGGATTTAACAGTTTCTCTCTTGTTACAGGCTTATTTTGGTTGTTGTTTCTTTTACAGGAGTTAATAGTCTTCTTTCTACTGATTTCGGTGTTTTTATTGCATTTATATGTTTAATATGAGTCCGTTATTTAAGGCTATTATTATTCCTTTTATTTCAAAATCTTTGATATGAGAAGTTAATCAAAAGTATTGTCAAATTGCTTGATGTTAGATGAATTTTTGATTATTTTTCATAATTGACAAGAAGGTATTTTGATATAAGAAATAATAAAAAATTAAGGTATTTTGTTTACAAAATATAATACTTTCTCGTTTTGCTGCATGAGAAATATAATATATATGTTAATTTTTTCATTATTTCCAGCTCATCTTCTGTATCCCCACTTTACATAATATTCTCTCCTGCTTAGGTGTATTTCATACATTGCTGTTTCACAGATCTACAGGAAAGGTATCTATGTGAATCTACAGATATTTCAATGTCAGCAAAACTTTACTGTTACTAAACTCTTCTCATCAATGATACCTCGTTCCTCCATTTTTGACATTGCTATAAAGTAAACATAAAAACGAAGGCAATTTTTTTCTTTGGCACAGCACAGAGGCTGTTTTGCAAAGTATAGGAGCATGACCTCAGGCTTTCTCGCAGTTTTCATCCAGACAGGTCATCAACTTGAAGAAGAATTGCAAACACAGGGCCATTTATTAAGGTTTTTAACTGTGAGGTTGCAAGTGGTAGGCTCATAGAAGAATTTAATTCAATAGAATTTGAAGCAAAAAGGAAGACTCACATTATAAGTTTTGGTGAGTAGGCAAAGGCAATGAGAAAAGTGGCAATATTTAAATGTGATGAATCCTCACCACCTTCAATCACTTTTTCCTAAAGAGAGTTTTCATCTCCATTGCTAAATGATTCCAATTTTTATAAAATCTAACAGAACACAACACAGAGGAAACCTAATTGCCACAAACAAACCAATTACTGAACAGAACATTTACCAAAAGCCCAACGAAATATTCCTACGTAGATATTGCAAATGTCACCTATTAATGATCAATATTTGATGTTCCTTCTCAATCTATAGTTTCATTATCGAAAAGACAATTCTTACACAATTGGGACCGTTGGCTTTGAAGATGTTGATTGTCAGTTCATTGATTTCACTTATGTAAGTTGAGCATTAATTAACATCAGTTAGCTGTAGGCATCAATTAGCTGTAACATAGCTATTAAAAGCCTATCCTATTTTACACAGTTTCTGTTTTGTCCTTTATGGTAAAATCGCTAATGAACGCAGACTACATTTTATAACTGATTTAGACTACTTTATTATGATGCCGGCACCATTTGAAACTGCAAGAATATGACAGTACCAAAATTTTAGGTACTGTTCACACGATAAATCCGCAATTTAAAATGATAGAAACTTTGATGACTACCAATCTCTTCGACAAAGAGGCTGGATCTTAACAACAAAGAAATTCAAAGAATGAATTGGCCTGGTTATGAAAGCATTGAAAAATCATTCTGTTTTCATCCTTTTCGAGTATTCACATGACGCTTTTTTCAAACTTTGTCATTTAGCGTTCCGTTTTCAAATTCTGCTTTGATGAAATTATGCCAGCAAAAAGTGATCTGCGGAGTCCGTGGGGTCCATGTTATAGACCTGGTCGCAAAAAGTATGCTATTTTATTGTGAGGAGGAGGCCTAACTGTAACAATTTCATGTTTTTTCTCAAAATTGTGCCATATTTGCCTGATTTCTGAACCAATCTTAGCCTTGCTTGTGCATCATAAAACTTTATCAAACACTATCTGAGTGATTCGTTGCCAAAACATTGCTTGAGAGATGCCCCACGTTTTTCTGACTCTTGTTGCAAATCTTATTTGTTGCCTCAATTTTGTTCTTTTGCAGGTGAAATGTGCATGTGGAGAGCTTGACCAAATGTTGAGGAAACATACAAATCAGTTCAAAGAAGCACTGCGTAGTTCAGAATCTCATAAAAGTGGACAGGTATGCTCAATAGTTAACTTGATATCTTATCATTATTTCAAGGCCAATATTTTATGGTGAAGTGGTTTAGATTTTTCAAATTTGGCATCAAAGGGCTATTGTCAACCATGATACTTTGTGGGCTGAATGAAAAGCAAGGTGAAGAGCTCGTGACAAGGGGTTGTGGACTCGATTAGGCCTTCTCTACTTCTGCGATCCCAGCGCTTGGCACTATAAAAAGTGCAACTTCACCTTCACCAACCCCGACCAAACGAGGGACAAATTGTTTGTTTGCCAACCACTTAAGTTTTGCTTGCAGAGCAAAACGTTTGTCCGTTCGGCCATGTCACGAAATACTTCTTGACATATATTTATTGCTTTTTACATACAAGAAATACATTGCCCTGCAAATTCTGCTTATGTTACGGGAAAGCAATGCTTGGGAAGTATGTCAAATGATTGTTCGCATAAGTACGGGAAGGTAAAATCTGGTGGAGGGGCTGCCCGATAAGAAGTCAATTGTTTACAAAAAGTTTTGCCTGACTTAGGACGGATTTTAGCCCGAGACAAGCTGAATGGTGTAAATTTTAGCTTGGGGGCGGGGCTGCCGTCCTCTTTGCTCCCAGAATCGTACGCTTATGGTTGTTCGTTTTGTCAGGGCGCTACGATCTCTCAGATCTCTGATCAGATCTCTACCGTTTCACATTCTTGCTAGATTTATCTCTGTGCTGTGAATTCGGTTTCGAGAAGACTTCCGGGACTTCTGGAAGCTGGAAGCGGCAAAAATGTTCGTTCGTAATCAATTAAATAATTCTAGTGTGCGGCATATGTTTATCTGTGAGTAAAAGAACACTTGCTTGCCTGTTTGGTGCAGCTTCACTTTTGGCGTGGCGACTGAGGTCACTGTTTCAATTGATTTAGAAACTCAAAAATCTTTGATCATAGAAGATATTTTATCTTTTATTTGCTGATTTTTAATAACACGTGCTCTTTACGCTGATTGCTTTAATAACACGTGCACAAAATGTGCACCTCGTTATTCTCTGTTGAGACTTTCTGCTATCGGAACGGATATGATGAAGATTGAAGAGATAAGATTTTGATGATTTCTTCCGACGTTTTGATAATCCCTCCTTCTGTCCATCGTATCATTCCTCGTGATACTGTTTATTTCGAAGGAGGCTTGTTAACCCTGGATGACCCCATGTCAACCAAGCATAGGTTCCAAATCTTTGACTCGGCGTAAAAAGGTGGGTGTAAAATTCAATAACCCATTTCTTCTGATTGAATGGCTTCAAAGAAACTTCAGATACTTCTCTATAATTCTACCGTTAGACTTTCCAGAAACTTTCAATATTTTTCAAAATTACAGCGAATCTTACCTTTCAACTCATTTGAGGATGCGTCGTCATCAAATTTCTATATCATAAACCAGATGAGTGACAGACTTTTGCTTGATACTATATTGTAGGCATTCATGAATTATGGTTTTCTTCGAAATTGTTTCATGTTGCGTCAAATAGTTTTGAAATTATGATGGTTTTAAGTTTTTTTGAAAATCTTTCTTGAATCCTTGAAAAAGAAGAAAAACACTATAATTCTGAAAATATTGAAGAATTCAGAAAAGTCCAACGGTAGAATTATATATATAGAGAAAAAGCTAAAGTTTCTTTGAAGTCATTCAGTTCAAAGAAATATGTCATTCAATTTTACACCAGCCTTTTTAAAGATTTGGAACCTATGCTTGTCAACCATCATCAAACATACCGGGTGAGCAAGGAAAAGATTCCCGCTTTCGAAAATTCATAGCACCAAGAGTACTTGACGGAATTGAATGTTACAAATTATATTTCGAAAATCAGTCGTACACACCTCGCTTATGTATAGTGAGGGTCCCTTCCAGCTCCAATTGAAACGAAGATTGATATTTTGTTTTTCATAATTTCAGATCTCACTTGAATTCTACCAACGAAAGAAAAATCAGTGGCCATTTCCTACAGAATCTGTTCCATGGGAGTTATGGACTGTAAAGGTCGACATCGTTACATTAACTAATGAATCAGGTATTGTTCTACGTCATCTGTTTCGAGTCACTTTCATATTTTTACATCGTGGATAAACAAGGGCAGATTTCAGATTGTAATGCAATAGCATCAGTTGCTTTTGATTGACACCTCAATTCAAAGCGATTAGTGATTGCAGACAAGGAAATTCTCTCANTTTCTTGAATCCTTGAAAAAGAAGAAAAACACTATAATTCTGAAAATATTGAAGAATTCAGAAAAGTCCAACGGTAGAATTATATATATAGAGAAAAAGCTAAAGTTTCTTTGAAGTCATTCAGTTCAAAGAAATATGTCATTCAATTTTACACCAGCCTTTTTAAAGATTTGGAACCTATGCTTGTCAACCATCATCAAACATACCGGGTGAGCAAGGAAAAGATTCCCGCTTTCGAAAATTCATAGCACCAAGAGTACTTGACGGAATTGAATGTTACAAATTATATTTCGAAAATCAGCTCTCCACACCTCGCTTATGCATAGTGAGGGTCTCTTCCAGCTCTGATTAAGATGAAGATTGATATTTTTCTTCTTCATAATTTCAGATCTCACTTGAATTCTACCAACGAAAGAAAAATCAGTGGCCATTTCCTACCGAATCTGTTCCATGGGAGTTATGGACTGTAAAGGTCGACATCGTTACATTAACTAATGAATCAGGTATTGTTCTACGTCATCTGTTTCGAGTCACTTTCATATTTTTACATCGTGGATAAACAAGGGCAGATTTCAGATTGTAATGCAATAGCATCAGTTGCTTTTGATTGACACCTCAATTCAAAGCGATTAGTGATTGCAGACAAGGAAATTCTCTCAACCAGTAATTCAAAACAAACAAAGCCTCAAAAGTTGCCCTGAAACCAGTCTGGCAAACTCTCAGCTTGTGCACGCGAAAGGTGGGTTTTTTAACTACAAGTTATGTGCTTATAGCGAAAGAAGGAGGGTAAATCTAAAGTTCTGTTTGGCGGATTTTGTATATTTAATTCAGAAGCCAAGCAGAAAGTATTACGATTCTCGCATATTTTGTGCTCAAATAAAACAATTACTACTCAGCTCCTATATCAAATAAACAAAATCCACCACGCAGAACTTTAAATTTGCCCCTCTTTTTTCGATATAAGCATATAACTTCTCTTAGAATCCATCTTTCGCATGCACAAGGCGAGAGTCTGCCCTACTGGTTTCCGGGTTTCAGAACATTTTCATTTCATGTATCAGTACTACAAGGTTCTGAGGCTTTTTATAACTTCTAGATCGATATGATTTGAAAGATCATACTTCTGGTTAAAAAAACACACTGGGGGTAAAACGACGCTACAGAAACAGAAAGGATGTGTTCATATTGATAGCCAGCGCGGAAACGATTTGTTCCATTGCATTCTTGAGGAACAAGCTATTCTTTTATTTGTTTTGTGAAATTGTAGGAAGTAATAGTTCTAACTTCACGCGTCTCTTATTTTAGAAAAAGAATCTTTGAGAGAGAAGTTGGCTGAGGAACTGGGCGACAAGGTAGGGTTTGCTTGTGTTTTCTTTGACAAGTCTGTTGAAACCCTATGATCTTTTATTGCGTCATTTTACATCATATTAGGGCAAATATCTCCAACTGCATCAGTTAGAAATCCATTCCTTTTTCTTCATCTATCCTGGAATCAGTATCTTCCTGCACCTATTTTTAGTGCAATAGATGATTAAACAGGAGTCAAAAAGAATAAAGTCTATGGCAATTCCACAGCTTTTGCACAGGAAAGTAAAAAAGTCTGTTTCAAGTCAGATGACCTCGAATGAAACAATTGAATCGATCATTCGAGGTGGATTAAGTGCACTTAATTTTCACAAATTTAGGCACAATTTCAGTGACACATTAAACCCAAGCAACGGGGTTGCAATTTA
>REGL01000002.1:472949-496209 GCA_004194395.1 Aurelia aurita complex sp. Pacific | reverse complement strand
GTTGTGCATAAATTATCCTCAGTGCGATAATGGAACTCAATTTTTCTCTGTCAGAATCACAAAACGTCTTGGCATTGACTGTGAAATGGTTGGTGTAGGGATTGATGGTAAAGACAGCATGTTAGCCAGAGTATCAATTGTTAATTCATTCGGAGAAGCTGTTTATGATAAATTTGTGGCACCAATGCAAAAAGTTGTTGATTATAGAACAGAAGTGAGCGGAGTAAGGCCAGAAGATTTAGTCAAAGGTTTGTTGTATTCATATGCCTATTTTAAACATCATTTTTGTCGAATCTAACCATTTCTAACCGCCTGTTCACACGAGCCCGGGTTGGTTCCAACCCGCCGCAGAGGGTCAGCTCTTCTCCAGTCAAATCTCTTCAAGCGTTTGCATGAACCCAGTTGCCAGCTTGGGTCAACCTGCCTAGGTGGGTAGCCCTTCTCAAGGGTAGGGTTGACCCGTTGAAGTGGGTTGGCTTTTTGTAGAATTTTTCCATGTGGAGGTGGGTCAGCTCAACCCCGGGTCATTTGAACAAACGGTATCATCATGAAAAGAAAAGGCAAACAAAAAGCCAACTTACCATGTGTCAACTAATGCAACTCACAGAGCTGCCCCGGGCTGGCTTTTTACCACGCCACCAAGCTGCCTTGGACTCATATAAATGGCAGCTTTTTTCAATGAGGCAATTTGAGCTGACCCTTAGTGGATGGTTCATGTAAACGGGGCCTAAAGATCTGATTTAGACCATTTTAACATCGTTTTTTGCCATTTCAGATTGAAATTAAATTGGTCAAATTGGCCATTTTTCAAAATGCACAAGCTCAGTGCTGAACACACAAAGAAACTGTAAACCATGGCGTAGAATTGATTAATTAAATACGGCAGAAATACCATTTTTAAATCAAGTCCTGTTTTTGCCATTTAATACGACAGAGCTGATGAACGCCTACCGTTTTATCAAGATTTCTTTGCATTATGAGAAGAATTCTTGAGCCAGGTATGACAAGAATTCTTAGGTAGGAAGACCATCTTAATGTTTGAAAGGTCTGTGCTGTAGTAGACCTTTTAGCTTGCAAATTGGTCTGGAGAAATTAAAATTTTGATACAGTACCTCTTGCTGAGACTTTTTGAAGTTAGCAATGTGAATAAAAGTGATAGAAACCCTTCGCATATCAGTTGATCCTTCACATTAAAATAATGCCAACAATCCAGGCTCTTTTGCAGAATAGCATCAAAACTTGAAGAAGTTTCAAATATGTAAGTGAAAAGTTGCTTTTGAAATTTACGTACGTGTTTAGGCAACTTTTCTGAAACAAGTATTATAGTGTTTGGTTTACTGGATAATGAATAAAACAAACTTCTTTTACTGAAACAAGTATTATACTGTTTGGTTTACTGGATAATGAACTAAAACAAACTTCTTGTTTCACTGAGCTTGTACTTCTTGTGGATAATGAACTTTCAAGAAAATTCTCTCCTGAAATAAAAAACATTTTTCTGGTTCACCAGAGATCATTAAACCAGGATTCAACTGTCGTTCAGTTTTCTTCTCTAAAGATATTATTTGACATAGTTCTCAATTTTCAGCTCCAACATTCAAAGAAGTACAAAGCGAAGTTGCAGAAATAACAAGAGAGAAGTTGTTGATTGGTCATGCAATACACAATGATTTAAAGGTAAATTTATTTCTCTAATTTTGATGTCAGGCCCATGACAAACATCATTTTGAGAGTCAGTTTCAAAGAAAGGCAAGTGAAAACTCCAATATTGTGTTGATCGATATTCCATTCTTTTGTGAGACAATCCTAATTAGTTATTCAACATTCCATTTAAGGAAAAATCCATAATTGATAAATTACTTGAATGTACCGGGTGTCCCAAACAAAGTACTCCTGTTTAAAAAATCACCAAAAATTGATTAGCAAACTTTTGATAAAATTTTCTTTTTGACTTGATTTTTCAAGGACCCAAAAATATTTCTAGATGCTGAAATGTTTCCTTTTGATGCAACAAGGTAGAAAAATTACGCATTGAAAAACCTTATTTTGAGCTATACTTTTTAAGCAAAATACTCAATCTTGCCTAACAGTCAAAATTTTCATCGTCATCGGACTCTCCAATGATAGTGTGCATTTCTTTTTGTCATTTATAACCAAACTAGAAGCTTTATATGCACAATGAAATTGATCTGGCAAGCATAAATGCTTTTTTGCAGTATGATTCAAAATTAGGTAGCCCTATAAAAGAGCTAAATTTGTTAATCTTAAACCAATTAAAAAGGTCAGGTATGTCTGGAAAAATTATTTGGTCCTTGATCTACTTGGCAAAAAAATAAAATTGAAAATCGGTCATGGAATCAAATTTTGGTGGTTTTTCAAACGGGAGGACTTTTTTTGGGACACCCGGTAGATAAGACTAGGTCGTGATCAGTGAGAACATTTCTTTCAAGATGAGCTCGTCTCATCTTCAGCTAAATAAAATAAACATATTCAAGTTTTATAGCAAAATTAAGCAAGTATTATGCAGAGGTTAAATTGTCGATCATACGGTTTGGTAAATAAGGAAAGACCATGGAGACAAACAAATTAAGGAATTCCATTCAGCTCGAAAAAGATACAACGCAACGGTATAGAAAAGTTCTTTTGTTGGTAAGTGCAAGGCAGTTCTTCAAAATAAGCAGGCTCTTTTAGTCTCTCCAATTTTTCTGATCCAGAATAACATATTTTGTAGGAGTAAGGCTGTCCTTTCAATGAATAACATTGTATGAAGCTGTTTTACGACAGCAAATCACTGCAGATCGCACAAGAAAAAGAAAGCCATAGGGTCTGGTTATCAGGCTAACAAGAAAGCAACATGAAGCCCAGGCGGGTGGACATTTCTTGATTGCCTTTAATTTCATCTGGTTTTCTTTCTTCCAAAGGTTCTACTTCTGAGTCACCCAAGGAAAAGTATTCGAGATACATCGACTTATAAACCTTTCAAAAAACTTTTGAAGGTAAGTTTTTGGTGCATTGTTTTTGTTATGACATGATAATTTTCTCTGAAGTAACTGGTATATATCATTTCTTCTCCCGTTGATTAAATCGGTGATACTCCTACCAAAATTGAGAATTTGTCTTTTTCAATTTTTTAGACTCGTTTTCCATCTCTGAAGAAGCTTGCAAAAGAAGTTTTAAATGTTGACATTCAGTCTGGAGAACATTCTTCTGTAAGTTTGTTTATCTTGCTCCTTCTGTGCTCTTTAACTCGGCATTTGTATCTGGATGTATCTTTGGGGGCACTCATTGCAACAGAATCTGATGTGACTATTTTTTGAGATTACTGTAAATGCTCTATTAAGCCCCTTGGGGGCTCATGTAATTTCAGAGACTCCAGAAGGGGGCTTTAAAGAGATGAGGCTTGTTAGAGAGGGGGATAGAATCTAGAATCTAACAGTTGAGATAACTTTCAGCCTCTCAGTACAATTGTGCAGTGCAGTTGAATCAAGAAAAATTGATTGAAAAACATTTTCAAAGTACTAGTCTCTCTTGTGTTGAAAACTGTGCAGTAGAAATAAATCTTTATCAAGCAAACACGGCATCATCTGTCAAGAAGGCTTTGTTATGTTAGGCAGAGCAGAATGGATTATCTTTTTCTCCAAGTTGAATTACAATGCTATGAATGATAGCTGTTTAGTTCTTTTACCCTATATTTAGCAGAATCAACATACAATTTCACGAGCCAAAGACACAAATTCGGTCACCCAGCAGTATACGTTAATGATGGAAGGGTATCATCGTGTATACTGCATATTGATCTGAGTGAAATTCCAATGATTAGGCTCTCCCGAGGTTAATGCCGTTCTTTGCAGACCTACCTCCTTACGCGTATTTTTTTTATAAGAAACCGCTTATAAGAAACGGTAGGCTCAATTTTTCGAAAGTTAAGAAACAGAAACAACCCTATCTGAATTTAAAAAGGTAAAGAACTTTTGTAATTTGCAGTTTTAATTTTCCCAGCGCACTCAAAATATGTTGACACTGTACAGTTATAACAACTGTTTGGACATTATTTTGAGTGTGAATTGTGTTATTTACTTGTTTTGAGATCTTATTTTAGGTGCCCTTTAGACAAAACAACATTAACTCTACACTTTTGGCACTAAAAATATAAGAAACACGCAAGAAACTTTTGGTAGCAAAATGGCCCAAAAATATAAGAAACTACTTACCAGCCCCGGACCTTAGTTTCTTATAAATAGAATACGTGTAGTTGAGGCTTATTTTCTTACAAATTGTACTTACATTTCAGGTCGAAGATGCTCGATGCGCCATGAAAATATACCAACTACATAGGAGAAATTGGGAGAAGAGTTTAAAGGACAAAGGATATAAGACGATAATTGACAGTGCCCCGACGATCTTTATGGGCAAGAAAAATAATAAGGATATAAAGAAACGATACAGGGACAGACGGGATGCCAGGGAAAAGAGGNTGACACTGTACAGTTATAACAACTGTTTGGACATTATTTTGAGTGTGAATTGTGTTATTTACTTGTTTTGAGATCTTATTTTAGGTGCCCTTTAGACAAAACAACATTAACTCTACACTTTTGGCACTAAAAATATAAGAAACACGCAAGAAACTTTTGGTAGCAAAATGGCCCAAAAATATAAGAAACTACTTACCAGCCCCGGACCTTAGTTTCTTATAAATAGAATACGTGTAGTTGAGGCTTATTTTCTTACAAATTGTACTTACATTTCAGGTCGAAGATGCTCGATGCGCCATGAAAATATACCAACTACATAGGAGAAATTGGGAGAAGAGTTTAAAGGACAAAGGATATAAGACGATAATTGACAGTGCCCCGACGATCTTTATGGGCAAGAAAAATAATAAGGATATAAAGAAACGATACAGGGACAGACGGGATGCCAGGGAAAAGAGGAAAGAAAAGAGGACAGAAAAGCGGAAGAAAAATACTTCATAGCAGTAATTTTGGTTGTTTGTTGGAAAACCGTAAGGTCTTTTAGCACGAGCTTGTCATTCAATCCCCCCCCTCTATGATCTCAGAAACTCGTATATGATATTAAAACTACCACAGGCGTCCTCAGGCTAATTTAGTCCAGCAGAAAATGGTTTCAACCCAAAAGGGAAAAGACTTTTGGAACCCTCGAGGTCTTGTTGAATTGGAAGCAAGAAAACAACCCAGTCTGCCAACTACTAAACTATGGGTAGGAACGAAAAGCTGCGAAAGGGAGGTAGAAGAGTGGACTTGCTCCAAGTCTCGCTCTTGATCAATAAATACTGGAGGGGAAAGGAGGAAGGAGGACACGGGCAAAGGAAAAAAGAAAGGGAAGAAAGGAAGAAAGAAAGAAAGGGAAGGAGAGCCCTCCCCCTTTCTCTTCCCTTTTTTCCTTTCCTCGTGTGCTGCCCCCTTTCCTCCTTTCCCCTCCCGTATTTATTGATCAAGAGCGAGACTTGGAGCAAGTCCAGTAGCAGAGAGGTCATTGTTTGTGGAACAGGCCCAATTTTGGTATCCCTTTCCAAAACAGAACTTTTTTTTCTCATATATATGACACCTGTCTGTTGTTCCAATTGCTCGGTAATAATTGTCACCTCCCAACAAGGTTCCCTGTTTGGCCCTGGAAAATGCCCAGGAGTCGCACTCATATCTCTGAAATATTCGAATTCACAGAATTTCTCGTTGCAAAGTTACATACATACACGTTTTTTTTATAAGAAACTGGTTTATAAGAAACTAGTACTACGATGACCAAAAATTTAAGAAACTCTAGTACTACGCTCAAGAACAGTTAAGAAACTCTAAAACTTTATTTCTGTATGTCTCTCTTATTCTATGTCTTTCTAATAAAGGTACATTCGTCTTTTGACTTTTAACTGCAAAATTGGTAAATTTTTGCCTTGATGTGCAGGGCTTCTTCTTGATGACAATGTCAATGCAAAATGGAAGCCCTTTCTCGAGAAGAAGGCTCAACTTCGAACAATACCGCAATTTTAGGCCCAAAAAATAAGAAACTAATTCAGAGACGTAGGAACCGGGGGGGCACTGGGGGCACGTGCCCCCCAAGATTTTGAAATAAACAAAGAAGTGCCCTTTTTGTTTACAGGAAATGCCCCTTAAGCTTAATGGAAAAAGTGCCCTCGAGGTGTCGTGCCCCTCCAAGTTTGAGATGCTTCCTACGTCCCTGAACTAATTAAGAAACTTTTACTACTAAAACACCGAAATTTTCATGTGAAATTAAGAAACTTTTAGTACTAAGTGCTGATCCAGGTTTCTTACAAAAAAAACGTGTACATACATACATGTATGATTTGTTAGGGCTCGGCAGGTCATATTCTGGCCTGCTCGGGAGGCTCACGACCACAGAGTATACCAGTTTGTTTGTGTCAGTGAATCGTGTGTTTGCGCCCTTCCAGCGGTCATTGCAACTCTAATTCCCAAACTCCAACGCAGCTGGCACCAACGCTCACGTTGAAAACTATTTACAGAATTGTGGCAGTGTGGTTTCTCGTGTACATTCAAATAACATTACTTGTCTGGAAGCAACAATCTAGATTTTGGCATTGCCTTGCCAAGCCGGAAATTGTCATGTAGTCTTTGAAGCCTACCGATGTTTATTTGTTTCATTTGAAGGTCATCAAATTTCTTTGGTATTGTATGTCATAGTTCTGGGGCTGATTGGAACGAATTTTAAGTTTCTTCGCTTGCTCGATTTTTTACAAGAAATACCTCTTCTACGTTACAAAGATGAACAAAGAGAAAGTCGAACAGGAATATACATATTTATAAAAATTTGATCTCAACTCCCAACTAGTTTCGACTGCATGGTCATCGTCAGGAGAATGAGTGATTCTTTTTGCAAATATGACATTAAATTAATAGTTTCGAATTATGGATGACTAGGCAATGATAAGTCACAGGGAAACAATGAAATAACAAAAAGTGAACGTTATTCTAATGCTTAATTGGTGGTTTAGTTTGCTGTTTAGACCATTTGGAGATAGAGTTTTCAGGCGTAACATCCAGTTATCTTCATGTGATTCTAGAATCAACGTTATTTCATCCGATTCGTTCTTTTCAATCTTTTCTTCTACGTTAGGGACCGTTCATTATTGACAGAGGGGTTGGTACTGAAGAGAAATGTTTTCTTGTCCAAAAAATCTTCTTACCCAACTCTAAAAGTGACAGCAAAAACATCTACCCAACAATTTTCAGGTTGAAAAATTTTTTGCCCAGCCCCTACCTATAAACATGGTTTCAATGTCAAACGATGTAAATTGTAAATTCAATACTGTAAATATTTATGACAAAGATGAACAAAGTAGACACTGAAAGTGAAATGGATAATGTTGATAATATTGATGATGATATTGATAATTTTGGACTTTAAACATTTGGTATTAATTGGTGGCAAAATTTTGTTTTTCCAACCTTGAAATTACATGAAAAAATATTTATCCAACCTTTTTATGTTAGAAAAATTCTCTTACCCAACCCATTTCTCTTCGGTACCAACCCCTTTATAAATAATGAACAGTCCCTTATATGTATTCTAGTTTGAAGACACCGTACACTTTAAAAATGTGTAGGATTATTGCTGCTTTTAGGAATTAACTTGAGGACTTCTTGTGATTAGCACAAATTTGGCCTGACAACTGCATGGTTGTCCGCAAGGGGGCAAATCACTGCAAAAGCTTTTACGAGCTTTTTTAGAAGGTGCAAGACCTTTTTTGGATCACTCAATCCTTACCAAGATTCATAAACCAGGACTCTATTCCCTTAAAATCGTAAAATCCATAGCTGCATGCATTTGTTTTGCTAGATTTGATTAGTAGCTAGTTCCAATATTAGAGAAGATGAACCTAGGTATTATGCTTTTACAGAAATGTTTTTGCATCTTTGTTTATTCAATCGTTGCTTGTTTACTTCTTGAAAGCTTATCTGTTTGGAACCTAGCAATTATCCAGATTGAGTGAAGAACTTCTTTCATGCAAGGTACAAAGCTCTAAGTCTCTAAGAAGAGTTACGGGTTGCCAATGTCTTCGGTTCTTAGATCACAACATTTTGGAAAAGAACGCACTTTCCCTTTTTGAAGCTCTCCAAACGTCGTCCAAAACTGACTTTGCTCATGAGTGAAATCATAGCCAAGTGACCATGGTAAATGAAACGAGAAACTGAGACTTGCAACAAACTGGCTGTATGATAAAACAGGGGGAAGCTTTTTAAGAACAAGAGGTGCTTTGTAGATGAAATAACAGAACTGTTTTTTATCCATGATGTTATTTAAGATCCTTACAGAAATTAGCAACTGGCTGAAACTGTTCCAAGAATCTTGAAAGGCTATTTCATAAGGTCTATATTTCTTTCTTGGTTTTACCTAAATTAGCTGGCTAGTGTCAAAAGTTCTGAGGGAGCTTGGAGGCCCTAAGATGTTGGTTGTGAAGAAAAGTTGTCCTGTTTTAGCTGGGATAAGCCGCAATTTTGTAGTGATTAAGTAAATTAGGAAACATCTGTCCTCTCTGTCAGATTATTTGTGAGAAAGTTAGTTCGTTACAGGATTTTCGAACTGTAACCGAGGCTCTCCATGGCTACCAGCTAAACTTTAGCTACCACTCAGGCCAGAGGTTTCGCCACGAGCTGGCTTATCAAATACAATAGGCTATTTATAAATCTATGAGATCTCATCTTTTAACTCAGGTTATTCACTTTAAATCCTTCCAGAGACGATTTCATCGATTTCGTATAGCGACTCAGAAAAAAGCCCCTGTCTGCAGGAAGAACGTGAGGGGACCGTAAAGCCATTATGCGAAAAAAGATTGGAATTTTTGAGGAGGTTTGAAAAAACATGGTTGGAAAATGACCCCGTGATCATGACATCTAACCTTTTCAATGACGTTTATTCAATGTTGACAAAGATCACGTGACTTGGAGGTACGAAAATGGCGACCAGGGTGAGTCTAATTTTTTGCAACTTCCTCTAATTATTTACCGTCAAATGCGAAACAACAACTTTCAGTTTCATTATGTTCATATTATTATTTTCAGGTGACTGTGCTCTATGATTTCGATGGAGATGCGCAGAATGGAGAGCTTGTTGTTCACGAAGGCGATGTTCTAACTGTGACAGATCAGGTTAGGCCCATTTTATTTTGCTAGCTATCGAGTTCGAGAGGTGACTCACTATCACCACTGCATATCTTTATTTATGAAGCATGTCATTTTACATTGACCTTGGCTTTGCGTTGCTGCTTTCCTTTTTTTCTAAAGAGTCAAATGACTAAATGCAACAGATGATTTATAAACTGAGATTATGAATTGCGGGGTGTAAAAATAACACAATATATTGAATTGATTGGGTGTATAAGATTTTAAGCACAGCAGCAAACGAGGCGTTGCGATGGAGACCATAATAAGCCTCAACTTGCAGGCATAACTCATTTGTTGGAAGCGATCTTCCTGCTACTGTAACCAACTAGGATTTCATGTGAATTTTGCGAATAACAATCCTGTCATTTCCTCACACAATAGTAAACTGTATTTTCCCATGCTTTTTTCTTGTCCTCCTGTTGTCCAATTTATTAGGATTTTCATGGCTCTTAAAATATATCTGATTATATACTTCAGTCAATTTGTGCATGCCTTTACATGTATTGTATGAGGTTGCAATATATTAGACATTGATAGCAGAGCCAAAGGGAGAAACTTCATTTACTCCAATGCAGATATGCAGAGTGTCACTTGCATACTGGAGAGTTTGAAAGGCTATTCAAAATAGACAATAGAAAACAAAGGGAATTTCTCCTTGCACACGGGAGATGTTGTCGAAAAATGCCATACTCTGCAGACTGGCTCCACTGCAGTGTGGAGACTTAGAGAATAATGGAGAGTGATGAATACTACTTTTTAGGAAAACAGCTCTAAGACCCTTTTCCTCTAGAGACAATAGTAAATAACATAGCTTAAAATGACACTCATATCATCAGTTTACAGGTTTATACAGGGTGTCCCAAAAAAATTGTGCCCCGTTTGTCTGAAGATTGCAACAAAACGGCAAAAGATTCTCGCCAAAATTTTGCATGATGGTGCTCTTCAGNGAAGCCTACCGATGTTTATTTGTTTCATTTGAAGGTCATCAAATTTCTTTGGTATTGTATGTCATAGTTCTGGGGCTAATATATTCTTGACCTTAGAAAAGGAGAGTAAATTGTAAGAGGCTATCTTTTGGCATGGGGCATTGCTTTAGGAAAGAAAGGAAATTGAAAGAAAAGTAAACGTTTTCTGTGGGGATGGAAAATAATGTTTTCTTTTCAAAATCTGTATCAGAGTGAAGCAACTTGTTTTGACTGTCTTTCCTGTATGAAAATACAGGGCCAGGTAAAAGCCATTGCGAGCCTTGGTTATGGCCTTGTAACCTTGTTATAGCCCAGAAAAGCCTTAGCTTGCTTCTGTGAAGAGTAAAGCATCCAAAACTCCAAGAAATCCATCAAAAATGAAGTAAAAGCCTATTGAAATGAGGAATTTAGAACCATATAAATTGGTTTAGTTTTTGCCATAAGAATTTTTAAACCGTGGATACATTTTTGTGATTCACCTTTTACATTAAAAATTTAAAAGTTAATTAATTTGATGTGTTTGCTCTATACTACAGGGAGTTGGAGAAGGTTGGTGGGAAGGTAGTGACAAGTATGGCAATAGAGGATTATTTCCTGCTTCTTATGTTCAGGTAAGCTGAAATCGCTAGAAGTAAGTTGTTTCCTTAATGGGGCTCCATCGCCACACTGTAGACAAATCTGATAACACTGTACGTGGCCATTATTCTCCATTGTTGCAGCAAGAGGAATGATAACAGACCAATAGTTTCGTTACTTAACAAGTAAATTAAGATTTAAGTGTATTTCTGGAACCCTTGCGCCATCTCGTCTCGTAATAATGTTTTTATTTCTCTAGTGAATTGTATATTTTAGGAGAATTTATGTGTAAAATAAGAATTCGCAGGCAAAAAAGAACAGTGCAGTGTTAACCTGTAATGTAACATACCAGGCTTGTGCTGTAATCTTCTTTGAAATAGTAGTTTCAGATTTTCCATAAGCATGATCAAGAACCTTTACAATCTATTTCTGATAACCGGGTGTCCCAAAAAAGTACTCCTTTTTAAAAAATCACCAAAAATTTATTATCCAACTTTTGATAAAATGTTTCTTTTTGACCCGCTTTGTCAAAGACCCAAAAATATTTATAGATGCTAAAATTTTTGGCTTTTGAGGCAACAAGGTAGAAAAATTACACATTGAAAGACCTTATTTTGAGCTATACTTTTTGGGCCTTTCAGATTTTTGATCGTCATCAAAGTCTCCAATGATAGTGTGCATTTCTTTCTGTTATTTATGACCAAACTAGAAGCGTTATATGCACAAAGAAATTGATCTGGCAAGCATAAATGCTTGTTTGCAGTATGATTCAAAACCAGGTAGCCCTAAAAAGAGCTAAATTTGCTAATTTCAAACCAATTACAAGATCAGCTATGTCTGGTAAAATAATTTAGTCCTTGATCTACTTGGCAGAAAAATGAAATTGAAGATCGGTCTTGTAATCAAATTTTGGTGATTTCTCAAACTGGAGTACTTTTTTGGGACACTTGGTAGATTAATTCATTTCTTGATACAGGTTCTTGAAGATGGACCCCCATCAAGGCCACCTCCGACACCCCCCAACAACTCATCCGGTCAATACTTAAGTATCTCACCAACAAGGAACACTGGTGGATATGACAGAAATGATGGAGACTGGAATGAGGAGGAATGGGATGACGCCAGCTCAGGCAAATCTGATTCTTATTCAGGAGATTATAATTTCAATTCAGGAACGGCTCAAAGAACTGCAAGCATGGCAAGGGCTGGGACAGTCAAGAGGAGTATGAACAGGTTTGTTCTTTTTTTGGTTTATAATTATCATCATAGGTAAACTTGCCCTAAGTTTTGTTCGTTATCTTGTTCAGGCCTACTCGGTCGGCAGTGAGCTGTGAAAATGGAGCGAGCAAAGTGAGCGGATTCGCAGCTCACTGCCAACCGAGTAGGCCCGAATAAGATAGCGAACGAGATTTGGAGCAAGTCTACAGCATAGACAAATCTTTAAAAAGATTGGACAGATGGTTGATGCATCTTTTGTTAGGTTTAATGCTTGGAAGAATCTTCAGGTACTTGGCTATTAATGTTTATTGGTAATCTTTAACATCTTGATTAGTTTCAGAGCTACCGTGTTTTTCTATGTTTCAGCCAGTATTGAGGTTGTGAGGTCGTCAAATTACTAAATGTTAAGCCAGAAAAGCAATAGATTTCTGCTTGCTAGTCATATTGTAGACCTTCACCAACTATATGTGACACCTGATGAAGAGATATGCTTGGGACGTAATTCTAAAGAATGACTTGCTAATATAAGTTGGGGGCATGCTAGGGTAAGGTAGGGTTGCCCAGAAATTACCCAGAAAAATCCTAGGATTTCCAGGGTATTTCCTAGTTTATGTTTAGGCAGGGTTAGTACAGTAGGGTATTTGGTCAAATACCTTTCTGAGAGATATGACATAAGCTAGTTGGCTGAAGTGCAGTTGTCCCTAAATACCAAAAGGAACAAAGGAATTATGGATATAAAACATTTTGAAAGAACTCTTGCTGTGTATCTGGCCAAGTAAACAATCTTTCTGTTTCAACCAGAATTTTTTCACAGCAAGCAAGAACCTTTTTCATCTTGATGCTCAGAAAAATCTCCAAAAATCTCTATAACGCTGCATCTTCATTTGTTACAGGTTTTCAACGTTTGTTAAGTCAGGAGGAGAAGCATTTCTTTTAGGGACAAATCAAGATGCCACAGTCCAAACTCAAGACAAAGTAGTTATAGAGGTATGAATCAAATGGTATATAATATAATTTTAGCAAGATGGGCATCCAACATTGCGTCATGGACTGTTTCGGGTAGATTTGCTGCAGCCCAAGGAACTCTTACTATTCAATACTAATTATTCTTAAGGCATAGGAGTGCAATTTTCAAATCAAGATTCATGGGTAAGACATCAGGTACGGACTTAGTAGATTCAAAAACTGCAAGAGCTCATATTCACTCTCAGATATAGATTCAGATTCAGATTCAGATATATTATACTAAACAATGGCAGATGCAAAAGCGAAAAAGTGAACAGTCTACGTTTTTGACACACTGATGTCTTTCTTCCGTACTACTGTAGGAGGCCTCATTTTTCGGAACAATGGACATTTTTTCGTTTTTTGCATCTGCAATTCGGTATAATTTTTATTGTCAAAATTTTACCAGAGATACATTTTGTTTCTAATTTGTTTCCACTCTCAGCTGATCCTGTATAATTACATTTTAAAGGATATTTTCGTTTGTTCCTCTTGATTATCCGGAAAATTCAGACAGTTTTCACAAGTTCTATCAGACCTCTCAGCAGAGATGCAAAAACACTGCAACCCGCACACCAGGTTTGGAGGAAGTTTTGAACAAAAGTTGAGGAGGGTTATTTGAAAAGATAAGAATACAGTATTGTTAAATTGAATGTGCAAGGCTGGGAGAGTCGTTCTAAGCCAATGTAAAGGTTGATTTTCCGAAATGTTCTAAGGAACGTTAATTCATAGAAGAAATGTCACAAAATTGTAATATTTTCCATTTTTGCATTGGCAAACATTGGATCGAGAGAGGCATTCTGAGCCAACCTAAGGATTGTTTAATCAAAGTTTTTCTGAAGTTGGTGGTGGTTCATATAAAGTTATTGCAAATTTTTCAAAGTTGCCACTCTAGCACTGGCAAACATGAGATCAGGAGAGCTGTTCTAAGCCAACGTAAAAGACGTGTACTCAAAAATGTTCTCAGGAATAAAGACCCTTCATTCCAATGTCCCTGGTTAATTTACCCTCGCTACGCCACTGCACAATTCACAATTCACTGACATTCTTGAAAAAATCATCAAAAATCGTCCTGCTAAAGTTTAAACTGGCTGTCCAAACTACCTTTTAAAGTTCTTTCCAGACTGCAGGCAAAAGTTTATAAGACATGCAGCGGTCCTGATATATCATGGAAAGATCAATCAATACCTTGCTTGATGTATAAAGGCTCTTTTCCCTTTTTTCACAATACTTTGAAATGAGGAAGGTCGAACCTTCAAATCCAGGTTTGGCGGAAGGTCAAAGACTTTTCTGCCTCTCAGCTATTCCAAAAGGGTCTGAATCGAGCAATAATCTTCATGCATTTTTGTAGAAATCCGACGAATATTTGAGTGTGATTAAATATGTATGAAAATATTGCTCGATCCAGACTCTTTTGTAGAACAGCTAAGAGATCTATTGTAAGACCAAAGCAAAGATCAGTTTACAATGTTTATGACAGAATAGGTATCAAGAATTTAACAAAACTGCGCCTACAATTTAGTCCACTGAATGAGCACAGATTTCGGCACCATTTGGACTGCTTTAGCCCCCGTTGTTTATGTGGAACAGGAGATGAAGATAATGAGCACTTTCTCCTGCACTGCCCCCAATTTGGTCTGGAACACATAGATCTCTTCCGTCAGCTTGAAAAAGTCCCAGATTTAGATATTACAGACATGGAATCAAAATTTTTGTGCGATTTACTTTTATATGGAAATGCTGATCTGAATATCAAAACAAACAGAATGTTAACTGAAGCTGCAATTTTGTTTCGTTAGTTATGATATGCTTGCATATAAAGAAAAAAAGAAAGATGTATTGTTGAGGCTCACTTTGTCCTTTGCAGCCAAGCAAACATCTTTGAGTTTCATACATTTTAAAAGATGAACTTGTTTTCAGGATGGAATTGATGGAATCTGCTGGAAACCAAATTCGAATCCTTTTACAGTTACCGTAGCAGAACCTGAAAAGAAATCGAAATATAAAGGAATCAAAAGTTATGTGGCATATCAAATTGTTCCATCGGTAAGTGAGCTTTATCATTACCCCCCCCCCCCTTATATTCCATCTAAAAGTTTACATGACACATTACTAATTACTAATGACTACTTTAAAGGGAATCTAAGCATATATAAGCCCTTGATAAAAATAGCCCTGCGAAGACAATAGGCTATGACACGTGCCGCACCTTATTTGGCTGAATGATCTACGTCAACAGGAAATACTGATATCTGATAGGCTAGATTTTGATCGCTAGTGGCTTGAGCCACTTTTATATGCTTACATTCCCTTTAAAGTACTGTGAGGACAATGCCACGAGGAGCAAAATAGTATGACAACCCCAAGGCCATTTGAATGAAAGACATGGAAAAATGCATTCATATAAACTAGACGTAGCTATTACAAAAAATTAACAAAAAAGCAAACAAAATCAAAGGAAGGTTGCAAAGAAAAGGTACTTGGTGGTTGCGTGGTGTGTAACGAAGTTTGCAATGAGCGTTATCTAACCGACCAGTTTCATTCATATGTGCAGGTTTTTACTGTATTTTTCTCCAGCAATGTCAGAATTAAGTACATTTTCAAAGAAAGCATAGGTTCCAAATCTTTAAAAAGGCTGGTGTAAAATTGAGTGATCTATTTCTTTGAACTGAATGACTTCAAAGAAACTTTAGCTATTTCTCTATAATTATACCGTTGGACTTTTCTGAAATCTTCAATGTTTTCAGAATTAGAGTGTTTTTCTTCTTTTTCAAGAATTCAAGAAAAATTTTCAAAAAAACTTAAAACTATCGTAATTTCTAAACCGTTTGACGCAACAAGAAGTGATATAGAAGAAAACCATTGTTTATGAATGCCTACAATATGGTATAAAGCAAAAGTCTGTCACTCATCTAGTTTATGATTTCGAAATTTGATGACGTCACACCCTCAAATGAGCTGAAATGTGGAATACGCTGTAATTTTGAAAAATATTCAAAATTTCTGGAAAGTCCAACAGTAGAATTATAGATAAGTATCTAAAGTTTTTTTCTAGCCATTCAATCAGAAGAAATAGGTCATTGAATTTTACACCCACCTTTTTACGCCGAGATAAAGATTTGGAACCTATGCTGCCTACAAAGCATTTCACGATACTACAAGGGTGATACCAAGTGGAGCAAAAGACCATGACTTCCCCAGGGTATTACATAAAAAGTTGAATTGAACTGCATACAATAATTTCACATGAAATGCTATACACGTGATTGAAAAAACAACTAATACTGAACTGGAGTCTGTCTAACAGTAACGTAGCCTGCGTGCAGACTCTACTGATTTATTTTCAAAGTGGTTTCTCCTTCTACTGGAGGGGAAACCTCTCTAAAAAGAAATCAGTAGAGTCTGCACGCAGGCTAACAGTAACGGTGCAGAAACTGCGCATATGCACGAAAATTCTTATCTTTGAGTCCTTTGAGTAGCCCTAGCTTCCTGCACTGCAACAGATACCCAAATAAGGCAACAGTAGGTGTTTCCTTCCTTATGCGTGAAACTCTTGGTTTGTCGTTTCAAAAACATTCTGCACCTAAACACGTCCATATATCAGAACGCACGATGACGTCATTTTACGCAGTTTCTGTTAAAATTTTATTTCAAACACATCTTCTACGCCCTTGTACTTATTTGATGAGGATATACCCAATAACAGGCAGTGATTTGACCCCATTATCAGGGCTACAAGTTGCAATGTTCCCACAAGATATCATTGGTAGTCTTGAACAGAAACGGTTTCTCAACGTTCCAAACCCAATATAAGAATCGGGACTGTTACATTCATTTTCCTGGTTACCAATGAATCCCACTCTCGCTAATATTGTTCCGCCATTATGCTTTACATTGATACCTTCACGATTACAATGAGGCTGAAGTGAGGATCCTTGTATTAAGCCTTTCCAAGCACTCCTTCCAGCTCTTGTCGCAACATATCTTCCTGATTTGAATAAATCCAACAGTGATGAAGAGCCAACGGAAAGTCGCAGCCATTTTGTCTTTCCAGAATGTTCCATTCCAACGCAGATCTCTTTGAAAGTCAATGAGTTGAAGGCTGCAAATTTCGCCTCACCCGTTAAAGACCGCATGACTCCAGATTCTTTATAAACAGTATTCCTTGTCCAATGTATCGAGGTTGATTGGAAAGTGCTCTGTGGAAAGAATCGATAACACCCTCGTTCATTTCTGAGAAACGTGGCTCTACTCTAAACTTTAAAGTATGGTTTCTTAACTTTGGGCCCAGTTCTTATGGCAAACGTTTTTTGCAGAATGATTTTCACTTCGATTTTCACAGTTTATTACGATTGATTGAGGACCGTTAATATAGCTCTTTGAGCCTCAATGATTATGAGAAAAGACAAATCATNAAGGGAATATAAGCATATATAAGTGGCTCCGAGCCACAAGACCTAAACTGTCAATCAAATTTAACCAATCACAACAAGCTATCTACCATTGCACGTGATCACTTTCACTGCAGCCTAGCCTGCACGAGGGCACGTAACGGGCGATCAGTAATGGCGGGGAAGAGTTGCTTCGTTGTTTCTCTATCCGCTAAGGGGCAAAAACGGACAAGAAATGGAAAGAAATATTGCCTGTTCATTGACCACCGTGATGAAGCAGACCTTGTAGCCGCAGAATTTGATGTCCTGAAGAAATCGAAGCGCTTTGAGTCCATTTACGATACGAATGAATTGCTGAAATGGATGGGTACAGGATAAACAAGCACATCTCATTGGGCCTAAACGTATCTTCAGACAAGGGAATCTTCACTAAAGTTAGCCTGACGGAATCTATGGACAAAGGGCTAGTGTTGCGGAAGAAATACTGATAAATAGTGAGCATTCAACAAAGCAGCCGAGCCGGGCCTAATATAAACACTGGATCCATCGATCGCGACAATGATGGCAAACAACAAACAACTCATACGATTAGGTCATTGAGACGTAAGTGGAGCTAAATTACCTTTCCTTCTCACTTCTTTTATCTCGATTCACTCGAGCAAACTACTTCAGAATCGTCGCAGTCAGGAAGAAGGAATCTTGCTTGCTGGGTAACCATATTGGAAAGTATATCGAGAATCTCCTCGCACTACAAATTTGCAATGCAGAGCTCACTTTCACGTGCACAGTTAGAATGCAACTGCTATGCGCATGCTCTGGTGTATCTATCTGTAGAAAGCGCCTGATATATGCTTATATTCCCTTTAAGAGAAAGTATGTGCTTATAACTAAAGAAGAAAGGCAAATCTAGAGTTCTGTCTGGCGGTTTTGTTTACTTGATTCAGGAGCTGAGAAGTAATTGTTTCATTTGAGCCCTAAATATGCGAGAATTGTAATGCCTTCTGCTCTGCTCACGCTAAAATCACGAGAACGTGCTAAAATCACATGCTAATTTCCCTGATATTTTCACCTAACAGCAATGACTTAAACACGCCTTAGAACGTGCTATCCTCTTGGGAGGATGAAAAGTCTCCCCCTGGTATAGATAACTCATTCAGGGGGATTTCATTATCCCAAGAGAGCAAAGTACATGACTACATTATACATGTAAGAACAAGGACAGATTTGGTAAGACAATAGCATGAGTTGGTTTTGATTGACACCTCAATTCAAAGCAACTATCGATCGCAGACAAAGGAATTCTCTCAACCAGATAATCAAAACAAACAAAGCCGCAAAAGATTCTCTGAAACCCAGGTAGCTCGCTCGCTTGTTGTGCATTGAGCAAACATGAGTATAGATCGAAAGAAGAAGGATATATCTACACATCTGCTACGGGCATTTTATTTATTTCGTTCAAAAGCCGATTGGGAGGCGATTCAAATCTCTTATTATTTTGGGTGTAATTAAAACCCTTACTACTCAGCTTCTGAACCAAACAAAAATGCCTGAGGTAGATATTTAGATATATCCTTCTTCTTTCGATATATGCTCATGTTTCCTTTAAAATACATATTCTGGAATGCACAACGAGCGCGTTAGCTGCCTGGGTTTCAGAGAAACTTTTGCGGCTTTGTTTGTTTTGAATTTATGGTTGGGAGAATTTCCTTTGTCTGCAGTCGCTAATCGCTTTGAATTCAGGTGTTGACAAATCATCTCATGCTATTGTGTTACAAAATCTGTCCTTGTTACATGTAAGTGTCATTTCCGTTAGGTAGGAAAACTGAGTGAATTTTGCTCGTCGTTTTCACTCGTTTTCGCAGGTTTTTGAAAGGGGTTTTCTGCAGGAACTTCCCATATCCATGGGAAGGAATGATCGAGTAAAACAGGGAAGATTACTGAACCTAATTGAATATAGCTATGAAACAAGACAGTTTTCGATATTATTCGTTTGATATTCAGGGACGCTTTTAAATGTTCCATTGCTGCAAAGTCCCATAGATAGGCACCTACTTTGTTTTCAGTTTCATCGTGTATTCGTAGCCAATATTCATTTTAGCTTAGTTATTTTCCTTTGTATTTTTGTTTAACATTGTGCATCTTTATGTATTGGCCATGGGGTAGTCATTGTCTTTTGCTCCTCATGGTATCGTCCCCGTATTGTTAAATAGTAATTAGATAGTATGGTAGAACGTATTGATGTATTTTAATATTTTATATGAATGAAAAAAAATGTATTCAGGGAGCAGTATTTTGTCTAACGGGGATTGTTTTTATTGAATAAAAATGACTGAAAAAGAAAAAATGAAAATTTCTCACATTGTATACTTATTTTATGAAATTATTTTATCTACTTTTATTTGGATATTTTTAACTTTGTATAGGTCGTTATGCTGAAGAGTTTATTCAGAAAAGAAGACAACTTCTAGAAGTATGGATGAATAGAATATCGAGGCATCCTGTGATTTCACAAAGCGAAGTATATCAACATTTCATCACATGTGATTCTGAGGCCAGAGAAAAGGTAATTGCGTGAATTGCTTATTTAAAAGGGATCCTCTTTTGTTGGTTTCTGTAAAACAACATCTGAACGAAAACTTATCTGCATTTTATGGTACCAACCCGCAACGGGAGAGCCCGAGGGGGGGTACATAACATGTTCAGGGTACGGGTATGTGCCGCTCATATGAGTGGATTTTTGGGCCCTAAATTCTCTAAACAAGGATCCTTTTTCGGCGGATTTTCCATAGATATGGGTGGGGTTTTGCTGAAATTCGCAAAAATAGTTTAAAATGGGCAGTTTTCCACCAAAATTCATCATAAAAATGGGTACCAAGGCAAGTTTCGGTTATTAGAAGAGGGTAGCTTTCTGAAAACTGGGCGGCACACCCCTGTCCATCCACAAGTCATGTACCCCCCCCCCAGGACCAAGGGTCATCTTACTCCTATTGCGTACGGTACTCTGAACATAACAATAAAGGACAAATAACTGATACTTAGTAAAGCTGGAAAGAAATTCTTTAACGAATCCACGGTTTGGGTATCAAACATCGCAATTAAAAAAGAGAAAGTTGTTCTTAATCAGATGAATTCAAAAGAAGAGATCTTTATCAAAATACCGGCTGGTCTTTGAGGTGATAGATCAACGAAGTACTTGTCAGAAATCCATTTATAAATCGCAGCAATCCCAAAACATACGGAGATTTAGTTCATATCAGAACAAAGTACAAAGCTTAATCTCTAAGATAAGATATTCATTTTGAATTTACGTTCAATAGCCGCTACAGAATAGTTAATCAAAAACAGCCAAATCAGAAATTTATCCGACAATTTCTTATCCAGCCCCTTCAAAGGCAGTCTGTCCCGCGTCTGATTGGCTGCAACAGTCATTGCCCAACGCGAAAGGGATCTCTAGTTGTACAGCAGACAAAATTGTAGTCCGAATTAAAGGGGCTCCGTCGTCAAAATGTAAACAAAACGATGATTTTTGCAGTTTTTTTAAGGTGATATCACACGGGATTTTCATATTTTTTTTTCAAATGAGAAGTGCTGTTTGGACATAGATCATTGTACTTCACTAAGGAACAAACCAAACATTCATATCTTCTACGATTGCTCTGATATAAATGGATTTTTAACGGTCACTTTTTGGTGGCTTGGGTGAAGCCACCAAACAGACTGCAGAAACAATGGATGAACAATGGATAATTGGTGACACGTTCGAGTTTACGGATTTGTTCATTGTTTTGGCGACGGAGCCCCTTTAATTGTCTGAAAATCCGAAAATTTTGCGTCTTAAAATTTTGCTTCTGAATTTTCAGGAATCAAGCTATTTTATCGTAAAATTTGCAAGAGTTTCTACGCTTTATCAGCATTCCCTTTTAAATTTTCTTCATTTACTGGTATCATTTCTAGGACTGGAAAACTGGAAAAAGGAAAGCAGAATGTGATAAACTTGTTGGATCACAATTTTTCTACACAATATCAGCACCAGCGCAAAATCTTTCACAGCAACAAGTGTAAGTTTTTGTTTACATATCTGATCCGGCGAGGAAAGGTAAATGACGTCATGTTTATGTTAGATGCAGCTCCATAATTTCATATACCTTTTTATTTAAAATATTGAAACCTCTATATTGTGTCATTAAATGAAAAAAAAATTACCGGGTGTCTAAGAAAGTACCCCTTTTGTATTAAATAAAGGAACAAAATAGTAAGATACCAGGACTTTCTGAGTACATAGCTACATTTGTTAAATTGCAAATTGAATGCATATAACTTGCATTTTAAAATCGTCGACCAAACACTGGAGATGCTACCCTTAGTATCAGAGCAGAAAAACATAGGAAAGGACCTAGCCATGATTCGATATTAAGTGTATTCTGCAAAGGAATTTCGACTTTGATTTTTAATTCATTTTAAACAGATATTTTAAAAAGATTTCGGGTTTCATTTTTCAAAAGAATTGCCTGGTACATTTTGTTGAAATTATGTATATATTAAACCGCTACAGAGTAAAATTGAACAAGAACAGCATATTTATTAACAAAACAACGAACAAGCTAATATTTATTATTTCTAATTATTTTATATAGATTCAATATAAAAGTTTACAACAACAAAATACTTAAGACACTACCTACGATCTACTGTACCACACTACAAGGCCGGTACCAGGAGGAGCAAAATATCATGTCTACCTCCTGGGATTAAATATAAACTTAAGATACAACTATCATAAACTTTTTTTCATCATTTTTTCGTCATCGCAAGCATCTTCGGATCCGGCAATCGACATTGGTATCGTGGCCTTTACTTTTTCAAATTAGATTATCATAAACTACTATACAATACCACAACACACAATTGTTTAACTGTTTCGGTTCAAATATGGGGGAAACATATCAGAGGTGGAAAAAGTATCGGAACCTAGGAACGTAGTTCCCAGAAATTTTTTGGCAATAGCTATTTACAGAAAGCTTCAGAGAAGTTGTTGAGCACATAAGCAAGACTAATTATATTGCCGAGCCAGACAATAAAAAAAGTTACTCTTCCAGAAAAAAGGCTTTGGTGTCCCCTTGTCTATTTAACTTTACGTAGTTGTGAACAGTATGTAATTTTCACTGAAAACATCACAGAAAATTATATTTGTTAGTTGAAATTGTGTGGGGTGAAAATATGATACACTGAGATTCATATAGTGGTTGGAACTGAATTTCACAGGAATTTCTGGCCCTCAACGCATTGTATAAGAAATAGAAACACGGGAGATTTTGTAATTTTACTCTTTGCAAAATTTTGCAGAATGTTTTGAGTAACAAATCTAGGTTCCCAGAAAGGAGGCAATTTTTTCCACCTTTGCCACACTACAACTAATGCAGATACAAAATGCTAAATGTAAGGAAATTTTACGAATAGATACTTGAGCCGGTTTCACAAAAGATGTCAGACCAAAAATATTTCTAAAAATATGATAAAGACTATGTAAATTAAACATATTTATTTCTCTAATTCTATCAGGGAACACAAAGTAGAGCATTTCAAAGATTTCGTCAAAGGCATGGATGAAAGTGTGAAAGTATCAATTGCAAGGTTCGAAGAATTTTGGGATAAAGTTGCGAGATGTGAGTTATCACTTCAATTATTCTTTGTCTAAAGTATTTATGAAATGATTGCACTGAGATTTTAGCAGATGCTTTCTGTATCCGAATCAAGGTTGAACCTTTTTATGTAATCTTGAAAGATATTTTCAAAGCTGCAGACAAAAGATCACCATGACGTATTTTGCCAAAAATTCAAATCTATTGCATATGTGAAAATTGTCATATTGTTGAGGTGGCTTTCAATTTTCTCTAGCTGCTCGTTTAAAGGGACTTTACAACCCGTCCTCTCTGCGTGGCACTGCGTG
>REGL01000002.1:441942-466644 GCA_004194395.1 Aurelia aurita complex sp. Pacific | reverse complement strand
CCTATCATTAAACATCCATACAAGTGGGCAATAATTGAATTGTGCCCTGATGAAGGAATTCATTAAAATTTCTGATTTGATAGGATCAATGTAATTAGACAAGCGAGCCAGTGCGTGAAGCTTTTGGTTAGCCTTTTTATATAAATCTTCAACATGTTTTTTGAAACTTAATTTCTTATCAAAAGTCACACCTAGCAGCTTTTCATAATCACTTTCCTTAATTCTTGAATTTCCAATTGTGACCGTTGTTTCGGTGCTTTTATCACCAAATATCATCAGGTGGCACTTATCATTATTTAGCTTCAAAAAGTTGTCAGAAAACCATTTTACTATCACAGAGCTGTCTGCTTCTAATTGTCTAACAATAGTATCAAGATCCGCATGGCATGCAAAGATTGTGGTATCATCAGCATAGTTACATATCTTTGTGTGATATGCAAAAAAGAAGATATCATTTATGAAGATGTTAAATAGCAAAGGCCCCAGGACCGACCCTTGCGGTACTCCAACTTTAATTTCTTTCCAGTCACTAAAATAGCTGTTGATCTTTACTCTCTGTTGTCTTTTTGATAAATAGCTTCTTATGAGTTGAAGGGCGTCCAGATCAAGTCCATAGGCACTCAGTTTTGCTATTAAAAGCTCGTGGTTTACACAATCAAAAGCCTTTGAAAGATCCATGAACACTGCCCCTGCAAGTCCCTTGTTATCAATGCTGTTCTTACAATATTGCAAAAAGTTTAACAAAACATGCTGCGTGTTGTACCCTTGTCTAAACCCTCCTAATAGTGGTGAAAAAAAGCGTGCAGTAAATTCAGACAATTGTCTATGCATTAGTCGCTCAAATATTTTCGTGATTGTAGGAAGGAGACTAATTGGTCTATAATTCTTTTTGCTCATATTATCATCTTTTTTGAAGAGCGAAGAAACATCAGCATTTTTTAGATCATCTGGGAAGCGGCTTTCCTCAACAAGTTTATTGAAAAGCTCTGCAAGTGGAAAACAAAACAGATCTGCGTTAGACTTTAATATTCTTGCAGGGATTGCTTCCTGTGGGGAAGCCTTCTTGGGATCTAAATTTTGCAACTGTTCTTGCATTTCTTCGACTGTGATCTTCCTGAAGGGGAAATTTATGGTGCTTTTGACAGACGACTTTATTTTAAGGATACTGGAGTGTGACTGAAAACGTTTTATCATTGTTAAGCAGGGATCTTCTTCGTGAACATTCAAAGGCTCTTGATCGTCTAATATGGTAGGCCATTCATTGTACGCTTATAGTCAAGCGTAGAGATTCCTCTTTGTTCACTCAAAATAGTTTTCAGCACCCCTTTCAAATTTAAACAGATCTTTCAGGATTTCTTCCTCCTGTTGTCAACCTATTCCCTTATTGTTTCAGAGTGCAATGAGCAAACTAAAGGAATGCCAGAAGATGCAGGAAGAAGAGAAAATGGACGTACGTATCATCAAATAAATAATTATAAATAAATAATGTCCAGGCAAAATGAATTATCTGTGAAACCGTAAAGCTTGGCTTTGAACGAGGTAAACAACAAATTTAACAATATAGAGAAAATATTTGGCCATAGATGTATTTCGATCGAACAGATAGAATCGTCAGTTCTGCTTTGCATGAAAAAATGCTTCCAAGTTGTGATAGGTAATGGGAATTTTCCTATTTTTGTCTGTCACTAAAAGATACACAAATAAAGGTAAAATGTAATCACTGCCGAGGTGGAGGCAAAAAGCACAACGTTATCTGATTGCCTCAAGTTTGAATTCAGCTTAGGGTGTCTCTACCTTCCGATCCAGGAAGCGGGGAGCCACCTCCCCGCAAAAGCAACCCCCAAAAGTTTTTCTTACTTTACTTTCAAAGAGAGCGAGCTCTGCTTGTAAAATATGTGCAATGACCTCTTTTTTCGAAATTACAGTTATTGTTTTTCACACTTTGGTGAGATAAGAATGAATTGTTTAGTAGTGCTAATATCTATTTCTAACCCTCTTATTGTAGTATTCAGAAGTTTCAGATGTCACCGCAAGGGTTGACGTTATGACAAACACTTTGTTTGGTATGTATCTTTAATAATAACGTTCAAGGCTTTATATTCATCTTCTGTAAAGGGGCCCTGCCGCCAAATTGTAAATAAATCTGTTAACACTATTGTTTGAGGCACTTTTTCGATTTTTTCTGCACTTTGTTTGGTGGCTGCTCCAAAGCCACCAAAAATTGACCGTCAAAAATCCACGTTTATCTGACAAACCATAAAATATATTAATTTTTGGTTTGTTTGTCTGTGAAGCATAAGAATTTATCTTCAAAACAAACAATGTTTTCATTTTGAAAAGAATCTGTTTGATATTGCCCTTCAAAACTGCAAAATTTCCGTTTCGACAAAAAATTGGCGACGGAGCCCCTTCAAGTGCCTTCGTATATCTTTTATCGGTGTCTTCAACAAGGGCAGATTTGGTAATACAGTAGCAACCGTTGCATTTGATTGACACCTCAATTCAAAGTGATTAGCGACTGCAGACAAAGGAAATTCTCTCAACCAGTAATTTAAAACAAAGAAAGCCGCAATAGTTTTCCCCGAAAATAGTGGGGCAAACTCTTGCCTTGTACCAGCGAAAGGTGGTTTTTAAGAGAAGCTACGTGTCTATAACAAAAGAAGAAGGGTAAATCTAAAGTTCTGTCTTGCAGATTTTGTTTATTTGATTCAGAAGCCGAGCAGGAGGCATTGTAAATATCCGTGTATTTAGGGCTTAAAAGAAACGATTACAAAACAGCTCTTGGATCAAATATAAAAATCCGCCAGGTAGAGCTGTTTTGTGATCGTTTCCTTTAAGCCCTAAATATGCGAGAATTACAATGCCTTCTGCTGGGCTTCTGAATCAAATAAACAAAATGCGCCAGACAAAACTTTAGATTTACCCTTCTTCTTTCGCTATAAGCACACAACTTCTCTTAAAAACCACCTTTCGCGCGCACAAGGCGAGAGTTTGCCCTGCTGATTTCGGGGAAACTTTTGCGGCTTTGTTTGTTTTGAATTACTGGTTGAGAGAATTTCCTTTGTCTCCAATCGCTAATCGCTTTGAATTGAGGTGTCAGTCAAACGCAACTGTTGCTATTGTATCACAAAATCTGCTCTTGTTGGTGTCTTCATATTTAGATATCTTTTCATGGAAATTAATATTGATCTTTGTTTTCCTCGCTTATTTTAGCTGAAATAAATCATTTTCAACGTGAAAGAGTACGAGACTTCAAAGCTCAAATGCAGCACTTTATTGGAGAACAAATTGCTTTCCATCAAGAGGTAAGATGATGCAATGTATTTCAACCTGCCAACAGTTTATGCATGTCTGAGTTATCAGTTACAACACGAAAATATATTTAGCCGTGAGTGTCAACTGCAGTCCAACTGTTTCTTTGTTTGGGGATGTTATGGGGCAACTGAATTGAAAACCTTGCAAAAATTACAGAGCAGTGCTGCTAAAAGTGTTACAAGTAGCCGTTTTGGCACTCCAGCTGATCCTCTATTGCTGTGAGTTGGCTGGCGCTCAGTTGATAAGCTGACTAATCGAGAAACATGTACAATAGTATATAAATCCTTAAATGCCCTCGCACCCGAAAACCCTAGGTACTATTTTCTCCAGATTATCTGATGTTCATGCCCGGGTTTTATGCAATGTCAAATACAATCTTATTGTACCAAGAATTAGAAATTAATAGCTTTTAATTGAGAATATTCGAGGAAGGCTGATCTGCATCTGCAAATTTAATCTTTCCTGTTTCTTTTTTAAGTTTTAATAGTTGTTGTAAATAGCTTCATATCCAGAAATGTTTAGGCTGACTTTAATGTTTTCACTTTTTTGCTGGATAATTGGAGAGCAGTCGTTTAACGTATTACTAAGCTGAATTGTATCCCAATTCAAAAAAGTTAAAATGACATGAAATGAAGATACTAAAATTTTGCATATATTTCATTTCAGATAATCCAGAAATTACAATCTTCGCTGAACATGTATGATCATATCGCTGATGATTAAAATTGAGACTGCGTTCACCGATACCTGCATAACTTGAAAACGGCAAAATTGTGATGTTACCAAAATTTACTACCGGGTGAGTCAATAAAAAGAATCCCTGTTTGAAAAATCATAATTCCCTGAATATCAAGATGATGATATTGGGAAACATGCCATTTAACAGCAGACATGTTCAAACAGACCTCAACATTTACCTGACTGAAATTGGCCACTCCATCCTGAAATTATGAGTGATTTTCTCCAGAAACTCTTTCGAGAAATCTTCAAAAAAGGCTCAATGCAACGATCAACGTTTGCCGAGCTTTCTGCCTTATTGCGTGAACACCTGCTAAAATGTGTGCACTCCCACATTTGTTGCCGTTTTCAGAAAGTGCTAGTATTTGTATGAACGTAGTCTGAATGTACGTAATCTTATACCAGCTGCATTTCAAGTATCGCATAGGTAAAATGAAATCATTTACATCAATTAAAATCGATCCCCGAATGGAAAGGGCAGGGTCTGTGCCAGTTTTCAAGCAGGAGTGTTTTGCCAGCATTTTCATAGTGCTCCTGTTGGAGAGACTATCTTCAGGAAAATGATACCCTCGCCTTGGGCTCTCTGTAGAGCGAAGTTTGCCAAAATATTCCTTTTCAAAAGCCATAATTGGTCCAACTTTTTCCCCTGATTTTACAAAATATTTAATCCTATCTAGATGGAGTTACTACAGAAAATTCAATTCGACTAGACAAGCAGTTCAAAAATATGCATGTGAGAGCAGCACATCTCTCCTTTACTCTTATGGCAGATCACTTTACTATATTTGCTATCATAGTGTAAGACACTGTGAGTACTCGTTGTAGCTACAGCTACACAGAAAGGATCGTTTGTCAGGGAAAAGAGTTTCCCTTAGAGGCTTAGACATGATGCTTCTGAGCTCCTGAGCTCCTAAGAGCGATACCCGTGGTAGTAGCGATAGAAATGGAAAGAGATGAGACACATCGCCTGTGAGCAAGGGAATCTAGTTTGTTGTTGTTTGTAGTCTTGGTAAAAGGTAGTTTCTTTCTAGAGGTTTCTTTCAGGTTCGAAGGAAGGCTTGATTGGAGTGGTGTTGGACATCTTTGGAATGCTAATTGGTTGAGCAGAATACTCTCCTGTCCCTTATTCCGGACATTTTCGGTGTAATTAAACAGGACACTTCCTTCACGTTGCACTAAAAAATTGCCCCCTTTCTCGACGTCCCCCCTCCCCTCCCCAATTAAGATTTCTCAAAAGATGCCCTGGCTATGTCACATCTAACTAAATTGAAGTTTGTAAGTTTATATTTTACGTCTTTATCAATGTCTCCTTTTAAGATAGCTTTCAGATTAGTCTTTTCTAGATAAGCGAGTAAAATCAAGGGTGTCAGGACACAGATGTTTTGATTAAATATTTATTTACTTTGCTTTGATTCTTGTTTCTTTCTTTGTTTCGTGTCTGCAACTGAACGTGGTTTTAGGCCTAACCGCTCTTAGTTATTCGAATATAACTCCCTAGTAATCCTGTGTTAGTGCGCCTTCGAAAAGGAAAAGGTTTCACACAGCTTTCAGTCTTTGCGGGTTGGAATCTTTTCTTCGGCGAAGGCGCACCAACACATAGGAATACGAGGGAGTCATATTCGAATAGTTGAGACACAAGTTGATGAAACGAGGGAGAAAACAATGATTAAAGCAAGGTAGAAAAGTATTTAATCGAAACATCCGTGTCGTNAGTAAAATCAAGGGTGTCAGGACACAGATGTTTTGATTAAATATTTATTTACTTTGCTTTGATTCTTGTTTCTTTCTTTGTTTCGTGTCTGCAACTGAACGTGGTTTTAGGCCTAACCGCTCTTAGTTATTCGAATATAACTCCCTAGTAATCCTGTGTTAGTGCGCCTTCGAAAAGGAAAAGGTTTCACACAGCTTTCAGTCTTTGCGGGTTGGAATCTTTTCTTCGGCGAAGGCGCACCAACACATAGGAATACGAGGGAGTCATATTCGAATAGTTGAGACACAAGTTGATGAAACGAGGGAGAAAACAATGATTAAAGCAAGGTAGAAAAGTATTTAATCGAAACATCCGTGTCGTAGCACCCTTGGTAAATTGAGAAACGCAAAACTTACTATACCTATGATAATATGATTGTATTTTGTATGGTAATAGATAAACGAAAATACATTGTTTAAGTGACCCAAAAACTACCGGGTCACCCAAAAATACTTCCCCAGCTAAATCAAAGCTAGCTTTATGAACTCAAAAGTTATTGACAAATGCTTTGCATCACCGTTCAGCTGGAGAAGGCAATTTTTCTGGAGCCTGGTGTCAAAATGGGTATTTTGCCAGAGTGGGTTTTAATTTTATTGTTTTTCAGACTATGTTTTGCGTTTTGGAGTATACTTTTCGCTGATTCTGTTTTAAAGCCGGCTATCATTGGAAGGGAAAATCCTAGAGCTGGTTGAAAAATGATTTCATGGAGTGCGCACCCCCGTGCTAATGAAAGTCAAGTATCCCCCCTGAGTTCATGGGCAGAAATTAAACTACACTAAAATGAAAAATACTCCCGCAAATTTTGGACGAATTTGTCAAAATTTTGCAATTTTGTTCGAACATATATTAGACCTTTCAATAATGTCTTTTTTATCTTCTTCTTTTTATGCATGTCTACCCAGCATCCGAAGGTAGTTTTAGGACGCTGAGAAGCTGAGCTTATCGAAGCAGCGTCCTGGTCCTTCCTCTCGATGTGACCACAACTCGTGATTCCTTTAGCGTGGAATTAAAGAGAGTTGGCGATTCTCCTCACACTTTGTAGCAGGTTCAGCAGAGCGAGGACTCGAACCACCAACCTTCAGGTTGGTAGTCAAGCGTGCTGCGCCATAATGTCTAATTTCAATAATGTCTAATTTTGGGTTACCCAGATGCAAATGATAGCATAAGTTCCAAATCTTTAACTCAGCGTAAAAAGATGGATGTAAAATTCGATGACCTGTTTCTTTGAATTGAATGGCTTGAATAAACTTGGGATGGTTATCTATAGTGCTACCGTCGGAATTTTCAGAAGTTTTGAAAATTTTGCGAAATTACAGCGTATCTTACATTTCAACTTATTTGAGGATGTGACGTTTTCAAATTTCTAAATCATAAACCAGAACAGTGACAGACTTTTGCTTGATACCATATCGTAGACATCGATAAACTATGGTTTTCTTTGAAAATATTTCATGTTGCATCAAACAGTTTAGAAATTACGAGTTTTTTTGAAAATTTGTCCTTGAGTTCTTGAAAAAGAAGAAAAACACTCTAATTCTGAAAATATTGAAAGAAAATCCAATGGTAGCATTATCGACAAATAGCTAAAGTTTCTTTGAAGTCATTCAGTTAAAAGAAATAGTTCGCAGAATTTTACACCAGCCTTTTTAAAGGTTTGAAACCTATGCTGCAAATGATAGCCTTCCATAGCTTAGATTCAACTTCTTTTAAGTCTGTACGTTTTATTAGCTTTTACTCAACGACGCACCGTTATACATTTCTTTGGCACTTGTCATAATTTTGTAGTTCATACTGTAATTTTTCTATCCTTCATCTAATTTTGAGAGTAGAATGGTATGCAGTATACTGATCAGAAATGAATGTATCTATTAATTTATTTAGTCTGGGGTTAATTTTCTACTTCTTTCTCGTGTTTTGAATCTAGAAAGAAACGCAGATGGTTGCCCTAGTGGGAGGGGGCAACCTCGCCCCCAGGGCCTCTCATCATCCCAAAGAGCGTGTTATTAATGGCTTAGTAGTGCTTGGCGACGTATAAATAGCAAAAGCATACGGTGCCACTAAAAACACCAAACGCGTGGGGATGTGCCCTTCGTCAGTCGTAAAGGAACTTAGCAGAAACGGAGAATGCAGAAAAGAAAGATTTTTTCTTCTGTTACTTGCTCGATCCAACCATTCTATTAAACATTCTTTCCCCTCTATAACCTTCATTTCTGCTAAATGTCTTACTACTTGCGAAGGGTACAGCCTGCTACGGTACTACGGTTAGTGCTTATTTTCTATGGCGTAAATAATACTTTTCAGATCGAAATTATTATTTGTTTTCAATGTTAGTTACTGATGGGTGTGTTAAAGCAGAGAATGTGAAAAAAATACACACAAATTTGACTAACTTTGCAGAAATTTTTAAGGTATCCTTCTAACTCTTAAACTCTTAAAAAGGTCAGATACAATTTTTCCCGAATCACAAAAAATATATACATACAAAAACCCAATACAAAACAACTTAGCTACAAATGATTATATTTCCCTTGAAATAAAATCTATAAAACAGAGTTTTTGTTTCTAAATAGCACCTCGTGATTCTCTTCAAAGCAGAAATAAAAGATATTTAATCTATAAAATTAGAAATCAAATTGTTTTTAATCCATTGATTGAAATTTTGTTCTTAGAATAAAGCTAATTCAGACCCAGTTTACACTGTATGTACTGGTACAACTACGGAAGGATTATATGGCCGTAGTTATCGCTAGCGATTACTGGGACTTATCGTAATCAGTCCAACAAAAGTGCATCAGCTCAGCTTCCCGGTTACATTGTTCTTGCTAATAAGTAGCATTTTGTTCCGTCCATCTATAGAAAATCTTGCACAGGAGCAACCGAGTAGTCGCCCCTCTCACTTATTAATTTTTCAAAAATTTTCAACCCCTCCCCACTTGCATTCCCACCCCCTTTTATTAATTCTTGAAAAATTGAAATGATAGTGAACATAATTTCTGAATAAATATAAAGAAGATACATTCTTAACTGGGCAAACAAAGCAACTATCTTCAATTATTTCCAACCTCTCCCCAATCGTTCCAGCCCTCTCATTATTGTTAAATCAAACCATTTCCAACCCTCCCATGTTTATTCGGTACTTGAGAGTAATAGAGTAATGCCTTTGAACCGTAACAACTTTGCAGTGGATTAAAATTGTACTGGTACAGTGCAAACATGGTCTGAACTTTCTTTGTGGTCTAAATTTCCAACCGCAGCTCAGGTCTTTCCAGAAGCATATTAACCAATTTGACTCCAAAAGCTTACCTTTTTTTGTGATCCTAAATCCTGTGTAACATATACCTTTAACAAATCTAAGCTATGCTATGTGGCATCTAGTGGATACATGTTAAGAATTCAACATTCATTATCCAACAATTTGCTAGCTAAAACAAGAATATCCCTCTTTTCTTTAAAAAATCGAAGTTCCCTTCCTGCAAGTCTAAAATCATGAAGTTCAACTTCAGCTTTTGAAATCTCTTTGCTGATACACCCTGGTGTTTTCTTCTCTCTTGCTACCCAATCATTTGCCATTCTCTGCCTTGTGAGGTTGTCAAGTTTCTTTCTTGAGTTTTGCAAAACAACATCTTTTTTCTTCATCCTTTTATGGCGAAACATTTTCAGTGCACCATTCCATTGCAGGAGACGAAATATTGTCATAATTTCTTGAAACTCCAGCATGGTTTTGCCAAGATTTTCTGACAACATATATCTAAATGCTTCAATGCCTTTATCATCTTGCACATTGTTAGATATTTCTGTTGCCTCTGCCACTGCTTGCTCTATGAACTGCTCTGTGATTACCCTGGTTGAAGAAGGAAATGCACTAATTATAAGACATTTCATAATGGGTGCACTAAAAAATGTAAAGGGTTTGAAAATTCATAGCTTCTAAATTACTGCATGGATTTGAAAGGAATGAAATCTGTCTGATAGCCAAAGACAAAAGTATTTTTGTGATTTTTCTTGAGTGTGTATTATGAAAGCTTGAATTTCAATCAATTTCAATTGATCAACGCATAAATTTCAAGGCAACACTTTCATACTGATTTTGACAATATTTTTCTCTGATTTTTATATTTCGCTATTGCATAGGATTTCAGATCAAACTTCACATGGCAATAAATATGAAAAGGGTTTGAATTCCAGTGACAGCAGTTTTTTGAAAATTTGTCACATTATTGGATTTTGCTACAGTACAGGCTTTGCTGGAGTACCGGCCATGTGCACATTAACATGACAAGAATTCTCAAGAATTCTTTGCACTATGATAAGAATTCTTGAGACATAAGGAAGACTGCTTACTAAATTATGCTTCATCCAAAAGCACATCAACATCTATTGTTTATTACTTATTTTGCAACCACCTCTATGGGGACCATTATGGAAATAATGTCAACTCAACCTTTTAATGCTATCCCTGCCACTATAATTAGGGGTGATTTATTATCGCTGCATTATGTAAATTGTATTGTATCTATTTTATTATATTTCAAACATTGTAAATTTTTACTTTTGTGGCAAATTTAAACATACATACGTCCATATAATACATACATACATATAATTTTGCTCAAGAATTCTTAAGAAATGAAAAAATGTTGTTAAGAATTCTTGAGAATCCTTTGGCAGGAAAACCATGTTGATATACACAAGGCCTGCACTGTACTTCTCAATGCCCTCTCAACAAAATGCTTGAAAATGCCATACCTAGAAGGATGCTCATTGAATACAGAATTCATCAGTGCTATTTTGGCAGCACTTTTCTGCNTTTGAAAATGTTGTCAGATTATTGGATTTTGCTACAGTACAGGCTTTGTGCACATTAACATTGACAAGAATTCTCAAGGATTCTCGGCATTATGATAAGAATTCTTGAGACACAAGGAAGACTGCAATTTTGCTTAAGAATTCTTAAGAAATTAATCTGTTATTAAGAATTATTTGGCCGGAAAACCATGATAATATACACAAGACCTGCACTGTACTTCTCAATGCCCTCTCAACAAAATGCTTGAAAATGCCATACCTAGAAGGATGCTCATTGAATACAGAATTCATCAGTGCTATTTTGGCAGCACTTTTTTGTGCATCTGCTTTAGTATGACATTCTTCAAAACTACCAAGACAGCTCCCTCCAGGCAATGTGACATAGCAGGCATAAAGACCATTCTTTTGTGACTCAGTTTCATATTTCAAATCTGGTAAGTCTTCGGAAAAGCCTTCTTTAGCATGTTTTACATGCCAAAACTCATGTAATGCTTCTTTAACATTCACTGCAAGGAATAAAACTTTTCTGTTATGGAAATATAGTTAACATGGTACTACGGGGTGTCCAAAAAAGTACTCCTGTTTAAAAAATCACCAAAAATCAAATTTATCAAACCTTTGATGAAATTTCCCTTTTGACTTGTTTTACGAAAGACCCAGAAATATTCATAGATGATAAAATATTTGCTTTTGATACAACAAGGTAGAAAAATTACAAATTGAAAAACCTTTAATTTGAGCTATAGTTTTTAAGCAACATACTCAATTTTGCTTAAGAGTACAAATTTTCAGATTTTTCATCACCATTAAGTCTCCAATGATAGTGCACATCTAATTCAGTCATTAATGACCAAACAAGATGCTTTACATCCACAAAGAAATTGATCTGGCAATCATCAGTGCTTCTTTGCAGTATGATTCAAAACCAGGTAGCCCTTAAAAGAGCTTAAAGTTGCTCATTTTCAAGCCAATCAAAAAATCAGCTAGTGTGGGAATTAATTTGGCCCTTGATCTACTTGACAAAAAAATAAAATTGAAGATCGGCTGCGTAATCAAATTTTAGAGATTTTTCAAACGGGAGTACTTTCTTTTGGGACACCCAGCAGAATGGAAAGTTCGCAGAATGAGCAGAGGATCCTTCCTTTATCCAAATCACTTGTGTGGCTGCTTTGTGTTTCTAAACAATATGTCCATTCTTTCCTTGCATTTTCATAAAAATTCAATGGCAGGAACCACAGCGCAAATTTAAAGTGTGTAGCGGAGAAATATGCCGAGCAAGGCAAATTGTCCAATCAGGGTAAAAATTCCTTTTGTGAAGGTGAAGTTACGTTTTTCAGCGCCAAGCGCTGGGATTGCAGAAATAGAGCAGACCTAATCGAGTCCACGACCACTTGTCATGACGCTCAAGTGGTGGAGTCCTACCGGGTATCGAACCCACTCCGCCTGACTGTTCTGGCTGCAAAGTCAGAGGATTACACCATAGCGCCACAACACCTTCTGTTGCAGTTTGTTGCATGAACAAACAAGTAAATAAAGTAAAATATACATAAGCACTTTCATAGGAATTGGATTAGTATTGCTTGATTACAAGCTATGCTAAAAACATTGTGCTTAACTCGATTCATATCAAAGTGCTTATATTTTACTTTATTTACCTGTTTATCTGGACCCCACACAAGTTAAAACTATTATGGCGGCCTGCTACCCAGGCCTTTTTAGCAGCCCAAAGAATTCATTATTTAGATCAATTCTCTTTTGCCCTTGGTGCCTTCAATCAATATAGTGTGCATGGAAGACCTTCTGTGACCAATCTTGACGAGAGTAATAGGTGCATTGTTTACAGAACAATATAGACTCTAGTGTCAAAATTTCAGATTCCAATCTGGTGACGATTGCTGTCACAAACCGTTATGTATTATCATAGTCTTATCCTGTGACTATGGTCCTATGCAAGGATATCTCAGTTGCTTCAAACCTGTTTTCTTGGCCTCTTGTGCGCTCCGTGCTCTGATGAGCTGCAGTTGAGCTGCTGGGCCTAAAAAATGGACTCTCTGAAAATCATTGTTAAAATTTAATACCTTCCCCATTTTGCTTGGTGTGCTTCGCAAACGAATTGAGCACTGCATCAACTGCTTTCCGAAGCATTATTTACATTCACTAGCTTGAACCTCTAACTATTCTTTGTCGTATTTTTTGGCAATTCGGTTTTCTTGTTCTACTATAGTTCTTGTTCTCTGTTTTACGTCGTTCCCTGCGTCGCCATTTTGTAATTACCAACAAACACTTCCTTATTGTTCCTCCTTAACTCCTGCGCAGCAGCACAAGTTACTGACGTCACAAATGACATCGTTGCGAAGGCGCAAGACAAAAAAGGCGCGAGAGAATCAGTGGTAAGGCCTAAAACAAGGAAGGCCGATCGATATGGAAGATGTTTGTAATAGAACGATTGACTTGCTTGAAGATCTCAGAATACAAGAAGCAACTCATGCATGGGTAGATGAACTATTCATTGGTAACTTCTGTGAGATTGAAGGCCTTCCGGATTTCCTGAGCAGAGATTTTCAGCGAACAAAATGCTTCAGTGAGACGTTGACGGAACTGGTTGAAGTCGCAGAAAAATGGGTTGCGTTGAATGACTTGAAGCGTGAGTATGAAAGGAATGATTGTTGTATAGTTTCATCATTGTTTACAATGAAGCCTAAGGTATATGATTTTTGAGAATTTGTCCCGATCAAGTGATTGATTGGTAGATCACCATCATTGGCTTTATTGGGTTGTCATGTCATATTTGAGAAGAAAATATTTTCTTCATAATTCATCATTTTTTAGCCTCTTAGGAACAAGGACAGATTTGATAAGACAATAGCACGAGTTGGTTTTGATTGACTGACACCACAATTCAAAGCAATTAGCAATCGCAGAGTTCAAAACAAGAAAAGCCGCAAAAATGTCTCAGAGACCCAGGTAGCTAGCTCGCTCGTTGTGCATTTCAAAAATTGTTTTTAAGAGCAAACATGAGCACAGATCGAAAGAAGAAGGATATATCTACACATCTGCCACGGGCATTTTATTTCTTTGATTTAAAAGCTGATTGGGAGGCGATTCAATTCTCTTATCTTTTTAGGTGTAATTAAAACACTTACTGCTCAGCTTCTGAACCAAAGAAATAAAATACCCAAGGTAGATGTTTAGATATATCCTTCTTCTTTCGATATACGCTCATGTTAGCTCTTAAAAACAATTTCTGGAATGCACAGTGAGTGCACTAGCTACTTGGGTTTCAGAGAGATTTTTGTGGCTTTGTTTGTTTTGAATTTCTGGTTGAGAGAATTTCCTTTGTCCGCAGCCACTTATCGCTTTGAATCCAGGTGTCAATAAAACATCTCATGCTATTGTGTTACAAAATCTGCCCTTGTTCCTCTGAGGCTAATAGGCCAATGCCCAACAAATCGAAAAGTGAAAATAATGTTGTTTCAAACTGATTTCTTTTCAGCATTCTGGGCTTTATTGCCACAACATGGAATGCTCAACAAGGCTTTAGTTGCTGTTCTGGCATCTTTCATCACTTTGAAGAGAAAGGTAAACAATAAGTATTGCATTTGGGTTATTCGGTATTAACATTGCTAGATTCTAGTAGCATAAGACTAAAATGTTTCTGCCGATTTTTGCTTGTGGCCCATGGCCGAAACCTCCAAAGCCTCATTTTCATTGACCGATCAGATGGCGAATAAGCGAAGAAGACGAAAGAAACCCATGAAGATTTTTCTAAATTTTACCTACCTTCATAAAACGCAACCAGGAAAACAACTGCTTGAAATTCCCAAATTTTTTTTGAAGAAATTAACTCTCTAGGTGTTTGGGTATCTAAGTTTGGATGCTGGTTAAAATATCTCCAGGTTTGACAAAGTTATTGCCTCTCCAATAGACAAAATCAGCGCAGGCTTGTTGAGGCCTGCTTACACCATTTTAAATCAGGTAATAAAACCTCCTGATAAAGCCTCTTTTGAATTCTATGATTTATTTCGCACCAAGAAAACTTTTGCCATGAATGCAAAAAGTAGCATAATACAGAAATTTTCCTAGAGTATTGCCACATGACTTGAAATGCGTAAACAGGCCTACCATAAGCAAGCCTTTGTAGATTTTTCAATTCGCATGGAAACCGTAGGGGCATCAAATCTTGAACAAAAGAAGCTTTAGCAGAAAGGTAATAGCAAGATCAATTGAAAAGGCAGATTTTGGCGTTTTCAGGCCATTCTTAATTGCTTGACAAAGAGCTTGACAATTAGTGAGAACGAACTACTTGGTTCAGCTATTATTAAGAAACTATGATTAGCAAATCAATTTGTCAGTACATTGGCAGATTAATGAAATAGAAATGTTCCGCCAAAAATGAGATCTATGCAAAAGTTATACTCAGACATTAATTTATCTTATGGCTAAAGCTTGGAAATTTTTCGGCAAATTTGTTGGTACAAAGGTCGTTACTTAGTAGGCTACTTATCATTTATTGCTACTTGTTACTAGAAGAAGGTTACAATGCCATAAGTACAAGGCTTGTGCATGGCTATTACCTGGCTGGCATTGTATTTTCGTACATGATGCATAGAAAGGAATTTTACCCTTCACAGTCAACGAAAATGTAGCAATTTTATTCTGATGTCAGATCAGTTTTAAAATAATCCATGTGAACAACTGAATGACATGGAAAAGTCAATGACATTCATCAAAAGTTGTATTCTCCTTTTCTTTAGGGTACAAAAGATACTTGGGCAGACATATCATGCATACTAGCATCAAGAATTTATGTGTCGCTTGTTTTAGTCCCAGGTAAGTTCATGTTAACAATAAACCTTTTAGCTATTCTACAATAGAGCCTGGATCGAGCGTTATTTTTATCCACGAGGTTCGATCGAGCGTTGTTAGAGCTTCCATCACTATTGTGCACATTCGAAAATTCTACAAAACGTAGCAAAAAATCGTTCGATTCTGGTTCTTTTCAGAATAGCTAAAAGGTCTATTTACTGAAAAGAAGGCAATTACTAAAATAATGGAAAATGTCATAGTTTTTTGTCAGTTGTTAGAAAATCTGATTGAAGAAAAAAAATGGTTAATTGTTGTTTGGAGCAGCTGCTTGATTTTGAGAGACATATTTTGGAAGATGCTTTGCTTTCTTTTAGTCTATAACACTGTTATCAATCTACTGATTTTTATGATCAAGGAGATTTGCCTGAATTGTACATAGTTGGTCAGACAAATTAGTATTTAGATGAGAATATTTAGGTATTTTTTTTATCAGTTAGGATCTCTGACATGTTTTTTCTTTGGTAAAAAATGTGATTTTCATTTCAATGGTATATAAATTAGTTTCCATACTTGCATGCTTCGTTAAACATTACAATGGTGGCCAAAATTTGTTGTCAACAATATTTCTTGGCGTAACGAGATCAAACCCTACATCTCTGCCTATTTTACGTTATTGATAAAAATCTGGTCTTAAATTACTGGCCACAACTGTACTGCATATTTTTCTCAGGGAGCGGTGCACACGGAATCCTCAGTCAAGTGATTTTGATGAAATCAATTGAGAACCTGAAAAGATGGCCCAATGAAAGTAAGTTTGATAATCTGCTCTGTTAAACTTTTTAACAGTTATCTCATCAGAAGCTAAACAGAAGCAGGGCCTCCGACGAGATCAGAAAAGTGAGGGGGCCAAACGTTTACACATATATATCATTTTATCGTCTGCCCTTATAAACAATTTCTGAAAGGCATAATTTGCATAAAAGTGGGGGGGGCATGGCCCCCCGGACCCCCCGTCGTCGGAGGCCCTGAGAAGTCAGTTCAGTCCTCATGCATTTTCGTGTACGCTGCAGAAACTTAATGTTGTGCTTTGGAAAAAGATACTTAAAATCAAAGCAGCCTGAGTATGCTTGTGTTGACCTTGAGTATGCTTTGTGCTTGTGTTAAAAGTATGCTTGTGTTGACCCAGTTGTTCGCAAGCAGAACTTATCCAAAAACAACTCCGAAATCTTTGACATCAAAGTGTAAATCTAACAAATAGTCATAAAGCAAATTACATCTCCCCTCCTATGTCTCCCCGCCACATTTATTACCATGGGATCAAAACATTTGTGTTTATCAAAAAATTCAGTTCCTTTAAGTCTCGAGAGAGATTAAATGTCCTTGCATCTTGTTTTGTGTGAGAGATTTCTTAATATTTTAGAAAAAGCAAGGGTGAATTCTGTAAAACAAAAGTTTAGGTTTCCGAAAAGACAAAACAATTTGCCGTTTAGAGGAATAGATTTCACACCTGAATGTACTCAATCAAATCAAAAGAAATAGAGAAGGAGAAGCATTGTGGTTGGCTGCACAGAAAGAAGGTGTGAAGTCTATTCTTGAGGCTGCCAAATCGCTTTGTCTTAATCACACCTGAATCCTTTGTTTTACAAAGAATAACAAAGACAGATTTGGTAAGACAATAGCACGAGCTGGTTTTGATTAACACCTCAATTCAAAGCGATTAGCGATCATAGACAAAGGAAATTCTCTCAATCAGTAATTCAAAAGAAGCAAAGCTGCAAAATTTTCTCTGAAACTCAGATAGCTAGCTCGCTCGTTGTGCATTCCAGAAACTGTTTTTAAGAGCAAGAAAGAGCACATTGCGAAAGAAGAAGGATATATCTACACATCTACCTCTGGCATTTCATTTCTTTCGTTCAAAAGCTGAGCTGCAAGTGTTTTAATTACACCCAAAAATATGAGAATTGAATCGCCTCCCAATCGACTCCTGAGCCATAGAAATGAAATGCCCATGGTAGATCTGTAGATATATCCTTCTTCTTTCGATGTATGCTCATATTTGCTCTTAAGAACAATTTCTGGAATGCACAACGAGTACGCTAGCTACTTGGGTTTCAGAAAAACTTTTGCGGATTTGTTTGTTTTGAATTTGTGGTTGAGAGAATTTCCTTTGTCTGCAGTCGCTAATCGCTTTGAATTGAGGTACAGATAATGTTACAATAGGACTCGCTACTTTTTATTGACACCTAGATACAAAGCAATTTGTGATTGCAGACAAAGGGAATTCCCTGCTCGGTTGGTTAAGACGTAAACAAAAACAAAGAAAGCCCGCAAAAATTGCCCTGAAACTCGGGTCGCTATCGCGCTCGTTATGCATTTCAGAAATGGTTTTAAAGAGCAAGTATTAGCACATATCGAAAGAAGAAGGATATATCTAAACTTCTGCCTCGGTCATTTTATTTATTTTGCGTAGAAGCCAATTGGGAGGGGATTCAATTCTCGTACTTTTTAGATGTAATTAAAACACTTACTGCTCAGCTTCTGTACGAAAAAAATAAAATGCCCGAGGTAGAAGTTTAGATCATAGTTAGATATATCCTTCTTCTTTCGATATGTGCTAATATTTGCTCTTTAAACCATTTCTGGAACGCACAACGACCGAGCTAGCGACCCGGGTTTCAGGGAAATTTTTTGCGGCTTGCTTTGTTTTTGTTTATGTCTTGACCAACCGAGCATGGAAATCCCTTTGTCTGCTCAAATTGCTTTGTATTTAGGTGTCAATAAAAAGTAGCGAGTCCCATTGTAACATTATCTGTCCTTGTTCTGTTGCTATCGTATTAAAAATCTGCCCTTGTTAAGCAGAATAAGAATTCCATTGCTTATCCTCTAAAATCGCAGCAGCTACCAAGAGGAAGCGGCCCACACAAAATCACCAACGTGCCGCAAAATCAAGACGCGGGAACGATGGTCGACATAGAAGGAGAGTGCAGGAAGAAGATAGTATTGAGGATGAAACAATTGAAGATGGGATGGAAGGAGATGGTGTTGTTGATGATGTCAGTCGTGAAATGATTGGGAAAGTGATGAAACAATATATTTTGGCTTTTTTGAAAGTGAGTGAGTTTATTTATTTATATTATGGAAGTGAATGAATGGTCATAAGTTGTTCAACAATTTCTGTGAATCACAGATTTTATACAGTAGGAAAGATATCTTATAGGCCGGGTGTCCCCAGAAAAATACTGGGTGATTGTTTATAACAAGTACAGAATTCAAAGCGATTAGCGATCGCAGACAAAGGAAATTCTCTCAACTAGTAATTCAAGAGATGCAAAGCCGCAAAAGTTTCTCTGAAACCCAGGTAGCTGGCTCACTTGTTGTGCATTCCAGAAATTATTTTAAGAGCAAACATGAGCATACAGCGAAAGGAAAAGGATTGATCTACACATCTGCCTCGGGCATTTAATTTGTTTGGTTCAAAAGCAGATTTGGAGGCGATTCAATTCTCTAAATTTTTTGGGTGTAAAGAAAATACTTACTGCACGGCTTCTGAACCAAAGAAATAAAATGCCCGTGGTAGATATGTAGATATATCCTTCCTCTGTCGATATATGCTCAAGTTGGCTCTTAAAAACAATTTCTAGAGTGCACAACGAGCGCGTTGGCTAGTTGGATTCCAGAGAAACTTTTGCGGCTTTGTTTTCTTTGAATTTCTGGTTGAGAGGATTTCCTTTGTCTGCAGTCGCTGATCGCTTTGAATTGAGGTGTGAACGAAGGGATCTTATGCTATTGTGTTACAAAATATGTCCTTGTTGTCAGAGAACACTTGGACGTGCCCGTGGTAGATGTATGTAGATGTATAGATTCTTATCTTTTTCAAATCTGTTATGATTCTCTGTTGTGAACATTGCAAAACAGGCAACTGCTGAAAAAGTGAGACATGGGCATGTATGCTGTATGGTTGAGTAAATTTAGAGAGGATGCTTTAAGTACCAAGAAAATGCTGTTCGATAGTGTTTGCTCTGGCTTTTCTTTAAAGATTTAAGTTGAAATCACTGAAGGTTTCTTAACCATGTGATAAGAAACCTTTGATCCTGTTTCCAGATTAATGTACTTTTAATAAGAAACTAAACAAGCTGTTTTGAAAATGATTGGTTCCTATTTTGCGGGTTCTTACTGTACACTCTTTGAAACATCGTAATACAACAAAATAGAAGACCAATTTGAAAATAGCAACTCCGTTGCCTAACTGAGGATTTAACTTATTTTGAGAATGTTTTCTTTATCTGAATTGCATTATCTTAATTAATAAGAAACTAAACAAGCTGTTTTGAAAATGATTGGTTCCTATTTTGCGGGTTCTTACTGTACACTCTTTGAAACATCGTAATACAACAAAATAGAAGACCAATTTGAAAATAGCAACTCCGTTGCCTAACTGAGGATTTAACTTATTTTGAGAATTGTTTTCATGATCTGAAATGCATTATCTTAATCTAAAAAAAAAATTCCGATAACTAGCTCCCATTGGCGTTTCCTAAGACTCTAATTGATTCTATTGAAATGTTAAAATAATGTTTTTCTTAGCTCAGGCATTGCCTGCTAATCACAGGGAAACTGTTTAAATGTTGCTATGCTTCGCTATCAATGCAAGGCATCAAAATTTATCAAAAAGTGTAAATCTACATGATTTCAGGGGCGGCAAGTACTGTAAAATATTTGACCCCATGTTTGTCCAAAGAAATTGGAAAAATAACCGGTTATTTTATCACACAATACGACTTTCCTGCCCAAAACAACCAGTTTTTGGGACAAAAGTGAAATTTGAATATCAATTTTCCAATTCCTTCAGTTTGTCACAAAAATCAAGTTTTCTACCCTCCTATCTCATCAGAATCATAAAGCTTACCTGTAAGCTGGTTCTACCTTTGTCCACCAAATTTAAGCACAAAAGGCCAGTATCTCAAATTTTTGCATGAGCGGTTCTACCTTTGTCCGCCAAATTTTAAGCACAAAAGGCCAGTTTCTCAAATTTTTGCATAAGCGGTTCTACCTTTGTCCGCCAAATTTACGGAAAAAAGACCAGAAATTCCAATTTTTCACCTAAGTGGTTCTACATTTGTCCGGCAACTGGTTTTGAGACACTTGTACTTACATGGCTACAATTACCACTTGGTCCAAACTACCGGTTTTTGGGACAAACATCGTCAGTGATACATCATGTTAAAATTGATCGTCAAATTGAAGAAACACAACAGCGGAAATTTGCCATCAAAAACAACCAGTTTTTGAGACAAAGGTTGTGCAAATTTGTTTCTTGAGCTACCAGTTTTCGGACAAAGGTAGGACCATGTTCCCAGTGTGACATGCCCGCCTGAAATATAAAGAAAGCGACACTTACTAGACCTTTTGCTGTGTAATATTTGAGCTTTTGTGAAGTGAAGGGTATTTCTTGCAACATGATGATTATTATTATGACAATGAGTAAGGTGATTGACACCTGTCAACGGTTAGGAATGAACTTGATTCATTGTTCGAGAATTTTCCGCGCTGAGCGCTGCTGTTAAAAAGATAGACAATCTCAAAGCCTAAAATACTGAAATTTTCTTCATCTAGATAGATATAGGGAGCGAGAACATGCAAGCACCTTGGAACACCCCTGTAGCACAATAGGACTTTACGATTTGTGTTGCAATTTTGTATTGATGTGGGCTTGCGTTGCATTGAAACTGAACGCGCGCGAATAATTAAAACAATGGGGAAAGCGGGAAAGTATATATTGATGCAGGAAAAGGGCAAGTCCTTTCCTCTAAATGCAAATATCTTGAACAGATATCGTTTAAAGCTAAACTTCGAGAGCTCAACGAAATTGGATTGATCTCAATAGGCAGGAAAGCTGGTCCAGACCTGCAGTTGTGAATGAGTAATGTACAGCTACCATCTTTGATCTTGAGAGATCTGGGCATTAGCTTTAGCGTGCGTTAATTAATAAGTGCCCGTAGGATCTGGGTCGGTTTTGTACTGGAGGTTTGGTGAAGATGGGCAGGTGTGGAAGTATGGGTAGATGCATGACCCCCGTCTTTAGCGAATTTCTCACGCGCCCTCGCGACACTGTTTCTTTCCCTGAGAAGAGTGAGGTTAGGCTTGGCTTTGACGAGGATACACCTGCTCAATTTGTGAAATAAAACTACTACAGCTTGCCCTACAAACACTCTTTATACTCCCTAAACATCTACAAACACAATGGCTGCCACCAGAGACCAACTTGTGCAGAGAGCCAAACTTGCAGAGCAGGCAGAACGGTATGATGACATGGCAGAGGCGATGAAGCTCGTCACCCAGTCTGAAAATGGCGCAGACTTGTCCAGCGAGGAACGCAACCTTCTCTCAGTGGCCTACAAGAATATTGTTGGTGCGAGACGGTCATCATGGAGGGTTATATCAAGCNAAACAAGCTGTTTTGAAAATGATTGGTTCCTATTTTGCGGGTTCTTACTGTACACTCTTTGAAACATCGTAATACAACAAAATAGAAGACCAATTTGAAAATAGCAACTCCGTTGCCTAACTGAGGATTTAACTTATTTTGAGAATTGTTTTCATGATCTGAAATGCATTATCTTAATCTAAAAAAAAAATTCCGATAACTAGCTCCCATTGGCGTTTCCTAAGACTCTAATTGATTCTATTGAAATGTTAAAATAATGTTTTTCTTAGCTCAGGCATTGCCTTCTAATCACAGGGAAACTGTTTAAATGTTGCTATGCTTCGCTATCAATGCAGGGCATGAAAATTGATCAAAAAGTGTAAATCTACATGATTTCAGGGGCGGGCAAGTACTGTAAAATATTTGACCCCATGTTTGTCCTAAGAAATTAGAAAAAATAACTGGTTATTTTATCACAAAAAACAACCAGACTTTCCTGCCTAAAACAACCAGTTTTTCGGACAAAGGTGAAATTTGAATATCAATCTTCCAATTCCATCAGTTTGTCACAAAAATCAAGTTTTCTACCCTCCTATCTCATCAGAATCATGAAGTTTACCTGTAAGCTGGTTCTACCTTTGTCCACCAAATTTAAGCACAAAAGGCCAGTATCTCAAATTTTTGCATAAGCGGTTCTACCTTGTCCGCCAAATTTACGGAAAAAAGACCAGGATTTCTAAGTTTTCACCAAAGTGGTTCTACCTTTGTCCGGCAACTGGTTTTGAGCCACTTGTACTTTCATGGCTACGATTACCACTTGCTTTCGAGAACAGTAGTTGGTCGAAACTACCGGTTTTTGGGACAAACATCGTCAGTGATACATCATGTTAAAATTGTTCGTCAAATTGAAGAAACACAACAGCGGAAATTTGCCATCAAAAACAACCAGTTTTTGGGACAAAGGTTGCGCAAATTTGTTTCTTGAGCTACCAGTTTTCGGACAAAGGTAGGACCATGTTCCCAGTGTGACATGCCCGCCTGAAATATAAAGAAAGCGACACTTACTAGACCTTTTGCTGTGTAATATTTGAGCTTTTTCGAAGTGAAGGGTATTTCTTGCAACATGATAGGATGATTATTATTAATATGACGATGAATAAGGTGATTGACACCTGTCAACGGTTAGGAATGAGCTTGATTCATTGTTCGAGAATTTTCCGCGCTGAGCGCTGCTGTTAAAAAGATAGACAATCTCAAATCCTAAAATACTGAAATTTTCTTCATCTAGATAGATATAGGGAGCGAGGACATGCAAGCACCTAGGAACAGCCCTGCAGCACAATAGGCCTATACGATTTGTATTGCAATTTGGTATTGATGTGGGAGTGCGTTGCACTGAAACTGAAACGCGCGCGAATAATTAGAACAATGGAAAAAGCGGGAAGTATATATTAATGCAGGAAAAGGGCAAGTCCTTTCCTCTAGATGCAAATATGTTGAACAGATATCGTTGAAAGCTAAACTTTGAGAGCTCAACGAAATTGGATTGATTTCAATAGGCAGGAAAGCTGGTCCAGACCTGCAGTTGTGAATGAGTAATGTACAGCTACCATCTTAGATCTTGAGAGATCTGGGCATTAGCTTTGGCGTGCGTTAATTAATAAGTGCCCATAGGATCTGGGTCGGTTTTGTAATGGAGGTTTAGTCAAGATGGGCAGGTGCGGAAGTATGGGTAGATACATGACCCCCGTCTATAGCGAATTTCTCACGCGCCCTCGCGACACTGTTTCTTTCCCTGAGAAGAGTGAGGTTAGGCTTGGCTTTGATGAGGATACACCTGCTCAATTTGTGAAATAAAACTACTACAGCTTGCCCTACAAACACTCTTTATACTCCCTAAACATCTACAAACACAATGGCTGCCACCAGAGACCAACTTGTGCAGAGAGCCAAACTTGCAGAGCAGGCAGAACGGTATGATGACATGGCAGAGGCGATGAAGCTCGTCACCCAGTCTGAAAATGGCGCAGACTTGTCCAGCGAGGAACGCAACCTCCTCTCAGTGGCCTACAAGAATATTGTTGGTGCTAGACGGTCATCATGGAGGGTTATATCAAGCATAGAAGGCAAGGCAAATACAGAGGATAACAAGAAACGAATGACGGAGGCATACAGGTATGAGAACTGTTTAATTGTCGCCTTTCATCTCAGTATAATACCCAAGGTTTTCTTCAGCAAGTGTCGTTCGTACATCCGCCATTCATAAGAATGCTTGCAGATGTCTTGCCAAAATTGAACAATAAACCACGTTTCTCGCAACGGTTTTTTCATTGCTATTCGAAAAAAGAGTGCAGTTATCTTTTGCATCAGGTATAGTTGCAGAATGATTTCAAGAACGGAAAGGCTTTGAGGTTTTATTTGGAAAAGCTGCACGGTCAAAGAGATTTAGGCCCGCAGCAAAGGTGGGGCGGCTTATTTGCCCACCAGGTTCGGCCTAAGATTTGAGTTTGTTAGGAAAAGTATTACTCAAAATTTTAAAAATCAAAGTTGTTTGCTATACTATCGCATAAACCTTATTGAAAGGAGATTGTAGGGTTTATGAGTTATTGAATGATAGGGAAAAGACTAATAATGTGTAAATTCATGTTCATTTTTGAAGGAAGTTTGTTTAATAATGATAATATAATGATAATAATGAAATCAAGACCAGTATCCCCACAGAGTGGCTCTTCGCCTGGTTGATTAGGGGCCATCGACAATCAATTTTCGTCACAGTTAACAGAATTGGGCCGTTAGGGGGGAGGGGGTCCAGCTCAAATCCGTTAAAAATCCCACTTTTGTGACGAAAATTGAAATAAGCAAT
>REGL01000002.1:367219-413796 GCA_004194395.1 Aurelia aurita complex sp. Pacific | reverse complement strand
TTGATCAAGTTTTGACCAGCTGTGATGAAGTAGTCAAAGCCTGATTCTTTTCACACGACTTTATCAACGTTTAGTACTTCTTTCTTTATCTTTAGAAGCACGAGCCCCGAACAAATTTTAACGTGGAATCTTCTTGAAACAATTGCTGGAAGCGAAGGCCAAGAATTGAGGTAAGGGTGGCATTCATTACTTAATGTCATATGCAGATATTTGCCTTTATATACACGTATTCTTTAGATAAGAAACCAAGAATTTATAAAATAAATTCTATTATATTTGCTGTTGTTTTTTGTCGCATTGCGGTGTTTCTGCATTTAAACTTATTCATTTATTCGTCACCGCAAGCATCTTTGGATCCGACAATCGACGCTGGTATCGTGGCAAATTATTCAAATTATTCAAGAATTTTATCCTGTACTGAAAATTTCTTGAAGTTTCTGATAAGTACTCTAATAAGATGTTGAGTACTCTGACAGAGAATACTCTGATGCTCTGAGAGTTTCTTTGGAGTTTCTTAAAGGCCCATAACAATCGTCATTTTAACTTCCAGTGCCCTCGTGAACATTTCAAAATGAAGTCTTCGAAGCCTTTCCAATGTTTAGACATCACTCCAGTACCTTCTGAAGAATATGATACAGGAATCAAGTGAAAATAAAGTTAGAATATGCTCAGGATTTCCATGACTAAAAGAGATCCAAGCCCGTACCATGGAAACTTAACTAACCCCCCCTAGGTATTCACATCATCATCTTTTTTATAGATGTGGAGCCTATTTTAGCTAAATTTGTGACAAAAATGATTTTCTTTTCAGTCAATACTTTGACATTATATGTGAGAACTGGGGCAAGCAAGGAAAGTTCTCTGCGAAATTGGCAAAAAATGTGCAAAGTCATCTTGAGACGAGAAATAGCAAGGTAGGGTTGTTAGCTTCTATCGTCCTAAATCTTTGCTAGCGATGTGTTACGTTACGGAAATAGATTGAGTGCTTGGAAGATCTAAGCACAAAGACGCAAATAATTCTTTTTACCGCAAAAGCTGTATTTGCCCCCCCCCCCTCTGTTAAGCCCTTCCCGTCTTTTTTAAATAAGCCCTCGACTTAATTCTGTGACAGCGCTCTAGAGTTACGTTCTAGATTGGTATATTCATTGTGCGAGCACCTAGACTGAGGCACCCAAACCCAAAATTGTAGGTTCTCACACGATGTTGCCGATATAAATGAGATTTATTTTGATATCTAAGTTTACTTTTCAGGCATGAATTAACGCTGTTTTTAAACTGATCTTTTGTAGGCTGCTTGGCTGTTCATATCTGCCATATCATCATCATGCGACAAAATCGACCCCAAAATCATTAGTGAATATTGGTTTAAAAATATCAAGGATAGTTCATGCTCTGATGTGGTCACGATGTCGAGAATATTGAAAACGATCAATACGATATCACATAAATTGGCACAAGAAATAGCTACTCGTCTGCTCGGTATGTATTTATCTCAATGCGGGTTCGATCCTAGGCAGGGGCACATTTTGATTCTCCAATTGTGGTAGCCCGCTCACGATAAACATATATAACCTCAGAATTGTTTTCACGAATTGTAACACGTTTCTACCGGGTGTCCCAGAAAAAAATATACAAATCTGGTTGACTGCATTCACTCTCAAAATGTTCCTCGATAGTAAACTTGAACATGGATACCTCCTTTGTTGGTATTGGTTCTTTGAGAGCAGAAATATCAATCTTGAAAGCTCAAATTTGCTTCCACGTGCAAACCAGAGCTTTGGCCTTTTGGCCTAAGCAAATTCCTGAAGCACATCGAAATTAAGAACTGAAATTAATGAAAAATTAAGAAACTGCCCAATGGGTGACTAGGGGGTAACTTCTGGACAACAAAATAACTCAAGATCTAATATTGCTCAAATTTTATCAAGGCTATCGTTGATTTATGCGCTGTGCCGTAAGAATTTGCTTAGGCCAAAAGGCTAAAGCTCTGGTTTGCAGGAAAATTTGAGCTTTCAAGATTAACATGTCTGCTCTCAAAGCACAAATACCAACAAACGAGGTACCTATGTTCAAGTTAACCATCGAGTAACATTTTAAGAGTGATTACTGATTAGACATTGATTGAAGCAAAATTTACATCGCTGGAGTCAACCAAATCCGTATACATTTTTCTGGGACACCCGGTATATATGTGATTAACCTAAAAATGTTATTATGATTATGATTATGAATTGTTGCTATCAAGATCATGTGAGAATCGTGTTTGTGCTTACTGCTAATTATCATGTAATCTTCATTCACAGATGATATCCAGCTGAGGATCTTCAGATTCCGATGTCCTCCAGAACTGATTGCATTGTGTGTTCAATGTCTCTCAAAGGTATGATAACTACAGCATCTCTCAGTGTATGGTGTGTAATACACATTAAATCCCTTCATATAAGAACCTACCAATATGAGAACCTAGAGGCTGTTTTTCCTAAATTATGCATGCACCTTGTGATTAAGAACCTGTTTCAGTTTGATGCCCTCCTGTCTTCCTGAGCTGATTGCATTGTGTGTACAATGTCTCTCAAAGGTAGGATAACTACAGCATCTCTCATATCTCTTAGTGTATGGTGTGTCATACACAGTAAATCCCTGCATATAAGAACCTACCAAAATAAGAACCTAGAGGCTGTTTTTCCTAATTATTCACCTTGTAATTAAGAACCTGTTTCAGTTTGATGAAAAATATGTTCTTATTACAGGGGTAGCAAAGTTGATGTTGGATTGTCGCTATTAAGTTCATTGTTGTCCCAGTTGGCTGTTAAAGTTTGAATCTCCTCCCCTGCTGTTTGTAAGCTTAGAATTGGGTATTGGGTACATAATAACTTTGCCAAACCAAATAACAGAACTGGTCATCTTTGGTGAAGATTCTAAAACGGCCCACACAAGGCACGCTTCAAATAAGAACCTTTATACCTTGCAATTTTGTCTTAGTACCTTTGAAATAAGAACCTATTTCAGCCTGGCTCTCAAGAAAGTAGGTTCTTATATGCGGGGATTTACTGTATGACTGTTGATTGATCTTCTATGACATGATGTAGGGGTACCATTTACCTTAAACTGTTTGAAAATTTCGTGCATTTCGAAAGTGATGGCTGAAGGAGGCTCTATCGAATTAGAGATAATGAAGCAACGTGTATTTTTCAAATTCTAGCATGCGAACTTTCCATACTTCCCCTTTTAGTTATTTGCTCGCGCTCCTGGTGGTGATGAAAAGTTAAGAGAATGGTGTGAAAGTGTGTTGGCCATTTGCGAAGAAGATATTTCGAAAAGTGTCTTGGGAACAGAGCATGGTATGAATTAGATGTTATTCTTTTCATTTACAGATATCAGTTTGTAGAGTTTAGAATTAAGATATGCAGAAATTTTTAGAAATCCTAAAGTGCATGCCACCCCCCCTCCCCATTTTTTCGTCCCCCATCAGTTTGGCGGACGAGAATAAAGAACTGTTTCCGATTATGCTAATTCGCAAGTGAATTCTTTGGCTTCATTCATAAAACTGGTCGGTTTGGTTAAGACAACTTTAAATTCTTGTTTGTGCCACAAAGTCACGAAGTCCTTTTGTCCTTTTTGTCCTTTTTGTTTTGTGTTTTTTTTTTATCGTTTGTTAATGGGTCTGTTTCACGTTTGATGCAAGGCATACATGATTGAAACATGGCAATTCATCCTTACTAAATCTTCTCTTTTTTATATATTTGAATCTTTATATTGTGAATGGAGGCACCCCTGATCCTGGATCATGTGCTTTTGCTAGCCTGGCATCCGACGTGAAACACGCCTCAGTATTTACTGGTATTAATCATTTATGTGTAGCTTCGTGTAATTGTATATTTATTTATAATTAAGTTGGATGTTTCTTTATGTTACGACCATGGAGTAGTCATTGTCTGTTGCTCCCTGTGGTTACCGTCCTTGTAGTGCTGTATGGTTGTATAGTAATTAGAAAGTATAGTAGTTTGTAGCATGTATTGTAGCATTTTAGAGGAATATAGAAAAAAAAAATTCTTTGGCGAAATTCTTGGGGATTTTATCAGCTCAATTTCACATGGAAGATTCGCCTCAAAATTTCCCGAAATATTGAGACCTGATTAGTCAATTTATACAATGACCCCACTTTCCTTACCACGATGGATGGGCTTTTTTCTGGAAAATTTTCTAAGAAATAGACAGTTTCAGTTGCCAAAATATGCGTTAAGAATGGAACAGATTGCTTGGAAAACTGAATGTGCGTTAGTCATTTTCTATCTGCTGCCTCTGTATCTAAAATTAATGTTCTTTTCCTAGCAATACCCATTGATAAGATTGAAACAGCAAAGAGGCTGGTAACACTTGGTGAAATTGCCCAGGTAAATGTTTTCAGTTGTTGTCTGAAATCACTCGTAAGGTTTTCATATATCGTGTCATTGGCATTTCTCGATATCATTGTCTTGAAGCAGTAGTTTTTCAAACGCCGTGCGTTTTCTTACTGACCCGGTTTAAACATGAAACTATGGAGCGTTTTTTACCTTTTGAACTCCGATTTTCAATCTGCAATTATCAATCATCCCAGCCTTTTTATATTGCTTTTACGTCTCTTAAATTGTTTTCTTTTCTGCATAGCTTTGTCCTTCAAAAACTAATGAAAGGATGTTCATGATGGTCCAGTCACTACTTTTGCCAACTCCGTCTGAAAAAGGTTTGCAATTTTATGAACAATTTGATTTTATTAGCATTCTTATTTCATCATGAAGGGCACAGTATTACCCCGCCACTAAGAAACTCATTTTGTAAAACCAGGCTGTTTGTTTCTTATAAATATTGATTTTAATGTTATATCAAACGAAATGTTGACAATGACCATGGTGGCATCTGGCAGGCTGCAGTTTCTTGTAAGTCAGTTTCTTAGTGGCGGGGTAATACTGTATTCTTACGCAGTGGTGTAATCTTCTGACTCTGCAGCCAGAACAGTCAGGTGGACTGGGTTTGATCCCAGGTAGAGCCAACATAGAGCTCAAATCTTTAAAACGGTCGGTGTAAAATTCTAGTACAATTTTCTTTGAAATAAATGGCTTGGAAGGAACTCAGGGTCTTTTGCTGTAAATCTGCCGTGGAAATTTATTGATATCTGGATTTGTTTCAAAATGGCACCATTCATTAAATTCGAGGCTATGACGTCATCAAATTTCTAAATCCTAAACCAGAAAAGCTACGGATTTCTGCTTGCAACCATATTGTAGACGTTCATCAACTATGGTTTCCTTGAAGGTTATATCATTTTTCCTCCCTTGGCTTAGGATTTACGATGATTTAATTTTTTTCAAATTTTCCCATGATTTTTTCAAAAATGATTAAGTTGCTGCTATTTTGAAAAAAATTAAGATATGGAAAAATTTCCACAGCAGATTTACAGCAAAGTACGATAAGTTCCTTTCAAGCCATTCAATTCAAAGAAAAATGCCATATGATTTTATACCCACCTTTTTAAAAATTTGAAAGATTTGAGCCCTATGCTGGTAGAGAGAGCCCACGACCTGAGCGTTATGACAAATGGTTACGGACTTGATCAGGTCTTCTCTAATTCTGCGATCCCTGCGTTTGGCGCTAAAAACTGCAACGTTACCTTCACTTCATTGCAGATTTCCTCACTAATTTACCCATTTTTACCGGTTCACCCACTAATAAGACTTCATACCATATTGGGAGCATCAAACTTGAGTGCATCACATTTGTGAGCATATCCTGGCTAATTTGCTGCTTTGAAAAATATTCCTTGTCCTGAAATTAATGTACGAAAAGAAATTCCAAGGATCGGCAACATTGTCAAACTTTGGTGATTTATTGGATAAGTTTCATGTGATTTTTACTTCAGGGAACGTCCGTGAGTCCCCTCAAGGATCCTTTCATTACTTTAGGGAATGCATAATATCTATGTTTATTTGACAGGAAACAGTGATGAGAGTGCGGCAGCCATTCAAAACCTAGTCATCTCATCTACAACCAAAGCCTATGCGTTCACGACTCTCGGTAAGGATTTCCTTAAAGATCAGTAGCAATTTAAACGTTTAATTTTCCAAAAAACTCATGCAGTGATTTTACATTGGAGTGTAAATTTTTCAAATATTCTTCATTATTTTCTCTCCAGTTCCATGTGTGTTATTCTTTGTTCGTTTAAAAAACAATGTTTCTTTTATTATGCTTCATTCTTCTCATCTGATCGTTTAACTTCGAAAGAAAATGACGAATACTTTCCCCCCCCCCCCAAAGCTGTTTCAGGTGAGGTCTCCCTTTTGTTACGAGGCATATGAATTATGAGGCATTCTTCCGGTACCTTTTAGGCAATTATGTATCCAGGGTTTCTTTATTTCATCTATGAATTAAAACCGACAGTTTTTGGAGGGAAATCTATCATTCGTAGAAACTCCATGGCAGCCACTTACCAGATTTTTCCCGCCATTTTCCAGAACAAACCGCTCTCCCTAATCTCCTGTTTAATCGTCGAAATGGTCAATTGCCTGAATCCACATAGACTTACGACGTGATTCCTTGTATTCGTTCAACAGTCTGATTTTTTATTTCTATCCAATTCAATGAGCCATGCTGAGACTTATGTAATGAGTCTAGAATCCACCCAGTTTCTGTGTTCTCGCCTAAAATAGATCTTTTACGAAGTTGGCTGTTTTAAATTTTTTTATATACCTTTAAAATTTACAACACATTCTACAGATTACTCTACCTACAAACTACTTTACATACTACGAGAACTATACCACGAGGAGCAATAGACTATGACTACCCCATGGCGTTAAATAGTAAATAAGAATTAAACTACATACAATTTTACATAAATGCTGCAGAAATAAACGATAAATACCTGGAGAATGTCTAACGTTAGATGTCAGGTTGGGGCTGCAATGACTCAAACACAAATGAAAAACAAAGAAAAGCTCTTTTTTGTGTGAGCTTTTATTGTAATTGTTTCATCTCATGTTAAATTTTTTCATCTCACATTGAATTTTATTGCTTTACAGGGAAATTGTGCTTGCAAAACGAAGGCTTGGCAAAGAAATGCGTCGCGTTATTAGCACGAGAATTGGAAATGTCGAAAGATGCTGCTGTTAAGAATAATATTATTGTGGTGTTATGCGATCTTTGCGTCAGGTACGTTTTATTTGTAACCTTTCCAACTTGTCGATTATTCTGCAAATCCAAAATTAATTTTCTGCATAGACTGCAGAGCACAGGCAAGGGTTATTTTATTCAGAGCGCTGGGGTGAATTGGCCAACCAAGCTAATTGGGAGGAAAATTAAAATATTTTCCAATATTTTTCGAGATGAACGTTCTTTCTGAAATTGAGGAAATAGTTTTGCATAAAGAGGTTGCAAATCTAGCACAAAGGGAAACATTGTTACTTAAATAAATCGATAATTTGGAAGCGTTACATAACTTTCGATTGCCTTGAATAAGTGGAACAACATTCTCTTGCAGTTTTTGATTGGCCAGATGGTATTGGAGAAATTAAATGATTTCTAAAGAGAGTTATTTTGCAAAGCGACAGCCTGCGCGCAGACCCAATTCCGAAGAAGAAATTCGGAATTGGGTTTGCGCGCAGGCTAGCAAAGCGACCGCTGGCTGCTCACTTGAAAGGAAATTAGAGTTACCCTAAAACGTTCAAGCATGGAGCAGTTTATCTGTAGATATGAAGCAGCCACATAACCCGTAACTTTGTAGAGAAAGTAGGAATGTTAACCTGAATCTTCCTTATTTCAAAGCTGTGAATTTGCCTTTTTCGTTTTTCCAGGTACACAAATCTTGTCGATAGATACATTCCGAATATCGCTGCTTGTCTTGCGGATCCTGAACCGATCGTGCGTAGACAAGCTATTACACTTCTGACACATCTCTTACAGGTAACTTTTATGCATATTTTGAATATATCTCAAAATTTGAATTTTGTCGATGAGCAATTTTGCTTTATTGTCGATCTCACCTGACATAAATTGAAATTAACAACTTTTCCTTCAAGAAAAATCGCTTTTTCTTACTTACAGTCGAACAAGACGATTCGTGATTATTTTAAGCTATTATTCAGTTTGGGGAAAATACTCTCAAAATCAATTAGATCTTGTTTTTCGAGCTGTACAGTAAAAACCTGCGCATAAAAACCTAGTAATTTAAAGCTACCATTTTATAAGAACAAATCCATTGTATTCATTGTTTAAGAACCCAGGCTGTCTTGCAAAATTGTAGGTTCTTATACGTGGGTTTTTACTGTAGTGGAAATGAACGAGGTTACCCAAGGCGCACAAGTTTGAAAGCATTGATTTGCTCCTTAAGATTCGGAAACTCAAAACTGATTTTATTGTGACTGAATTTATTGTGAATCAAAACTGAATTGTGAATAACATGTAATCAAGAAACCATCCATTAAATTATGAATTATAAACGCTAATATATTCTATTTTCATGTTTGTAGGAAGATTTCGTGAAGTGGAAAGGATCTCTCTTCTTTCGGTTCATCACAGCTTTGGTCGATGAAGACACAGACATCAAACAATTTGGTATGTAGTCACAATAATCAATATCCTTCAAGGTATCATCAAGGGTGCCTACCTTGTACGAACTATGTTTATTACCAGTGTACTGTTTTCGTGACCCAATACACAGTATATAATTGGTATCCTGTTAATCCGTGTATATCATAAGAAAAGTTTTTTAGTTACCGGGATTTTCAACTTCTAACGTCTGTTAGTGTTGACCAATCAAAATCACGCTGTCTGGTCATCTTGCATAACAGTTGATCTCGTATTACATCAACACCGGAATTTCAAACCATAAAGTTATTCATACGTCATCTTGACCTTGACAGGACAGACTCTGTGTACTGGGTCACGAAAATAATGCTGGAAATAAACACACTCCCTACAAGGTAGGCGCCCTTGGTATCGTATCATGGGTGAATTTTGAAAAAAAAATTCAACTCTCCGAGATTACAAAGTGATCGCCTTCCAGAAGAAAAGAAATTGCTGTCTCTGTGTTTATTTTGATTTGATTGAATGCACTCAGAGGAGTGAAATCTATTCTTTAGGACTGAAAATCGCTTTGTCTTTTCGGAAACCTGAAACATTTCTATTACAAACTTCACACTTGATCTTCAAGGTATTATGTGAGATTTTTCCCTAAAGTTTGAAGATTTTAAAGATTACTCTTTCGAATATACCATTTTATTTCGACAAAGTAACATATTTTGTCATTCGTTTTGGAAATATTCCGAGCAAGTGTTCTAAGCTTATTCAGAAAAACTTCCCAAAATATTTCATCTGCACTGTTTACTTCCCATGATGTTAATCTGCAACCTTGTCATTNNTTGAAATCGAGTTAATACCGGTTGAGTAAAAAATTAGACGCATTTGTCGTTTTTTATGGCTGCAATAAATCTGATGAATTAGTTTGTTAAAAATGCTATGTAACAGAAAGGTGAACTGACATTTTTAAGCGAAACGTGTTTTCTCCTGCGGTTCTTAGAAATTGCTAAGATTTGTTGATATTTGTTTGTTCATCTCAGGAGAACTGCTCATTCACTTCCTATCCATACCTCACTGTTTTTTTCAGCTTACAATCAATTCAAGCAGTCAGAGACTGAAAGGAAGAGATTTTCCCTCGCTGGTGACCAAAATAAAGGGTAATTTAGAATCATTTTTACTTTTTGATCTAAAGAAATAGCCCAACTAGACTGATTTAATTTCCGTAAAAATAATTGCTTTTATGGTGTCAAAAGTTACAGAACTGCACATAGATCTGACATATTTTCAAGTTTGCGAAGCTAAATCGATTATTTGTCAATATGAGCTCCGAAAAAGGTGGTTTGAAAATGCTTTAAACAAGAGATCAAAATTTTGCCCTCTGCAGATCGGATTTCATGCCTTTATTTAAGCCTCAAAATCAAACTTTTCCATGCAGAAAATTGTGTTATTTTTCATTTCAGGAAACGCATGCAAATTTACACTTTCCTCCTTCAAAATATGAACGATGAGCAACGGTTTAAGTTAACTGGAAAGTTATGTGAAGAGGTTTGTATTGCATTATTAATGCATCATATTTTGTTTTAAAACTAGGACCAAATGGTTTAAAACTTTGCTTCAAACTGCAAGCAGCAAAGTTGCGAGCGGAGCAAAATTATTACGGACAGGCCTCCCGTTCACGCAGAAACTGCACATATTGTGCCGGCAGAATTGGAAAACAGATCTCTAGCCGGCGGAGTTTGGAATATTGTCATGCGAATACTCTTTTTTGACGCTTTTCAGACGTCACTGATTAAGACCTGGGGTCTAGGAAGGTAAATATCTTTGTCGTCAAAATCCAGCCGTTTTGTTGCGGCTTGTGCCGTTTCCATGTTGCAGCAATATCGTGTCGTGTGCACACTAGCTAAAATGTTGGTGCACTTACGGTTAAAATTTTTGCTATTTTCGAATTGTGCCGAACGTTGAACGTTGCCTCCTTTTTGTATTTCCCTAAACCATCTTTGCTTAGATTTTATTTTTTATTTTTCCCACAGATTTTTGGACCGATCGTTGATGATTCATTTTTGGTTGATGCGCAAAGTCGACCTTTGATTGAAGATGCATTTGGTCTGATCAGCTGCCAGGTTTCGTATCAATTTCTTTCATTTTTATTCATCCCCCATTAAAGAGACACAATCGCAAATTTGTTGTGTCTGAAAATCTAAGTGAAATTCCTCATGCATAAAGTAGAGACCTTGTACATCCTGAACAAATATTTAATACACAAAACCGAAAATTTAATTGACCGAGATTTATGAAAAGAAACTTGCAAGGCGAGAATTTGTCTATTGTCTTTCCATTGTTTATGCGCACGTGCCGCAGAAAAATGTGGGTGCAAATACGTCGTTTTCCTTTTGTTTTACTGTTTTATGATACTTCTAGAAACTACTAAATACATATTCAGGATGTACAAGGACAGGCTTACCTGGTTACTATTTTGGAACAGACTTTCACAACAAATAGAAAAGAAACAAATAGCATAAACTACCGGGTGTCCCAAAAAAAGTACTCCCGTTTAAGAAATCATCAAAAATTGATTATCAAACCTTTGATAAAATTTTCTTTTTGACTTGTTTTGTCAAAGACCCAAAAATATGTATAAATGCTAACATGTTTGCTTTTGATGCAACCAGGTAGAAAAATTACACGCTGAAAAACCTGATTTTGAGCTATACTTTTTAAGCAAAATGCTCAATCTTGCCTAACAGCCAAAATTTTCAGATTTTTCATCCTCATCGAAGTCTCCAATGATAGTGTGCATTTCTTTCTGTCATTTATGAACAAACTAGAAGCGTTATATGCACAAAGGAATTGATCTGGCAAGCATAAATGCTCTTTTGCAGCATGATTCAAAACCAGGTAGCCCTAAAAAGAGCTAAATTTGCTAATTTCAAACCAATTACAAGATCAGTTATGTCTGAGAAAATAATTTGGTCCTTGATCTACTTGGCAAAAAAAGAAAATTGAAGATCGGTCATGTAATCAAATTTTGGTGATTTTGATCAAACGGGAGTACTTTTTTCTTGGACACCCGGTATAAAAAGACTATAAAAAGAAAATTACCTAATGAAAAATAACATTGTTTGCGAGAGGGAAGGATTGCAGCGATTTACCGAATGCGTTCTGATGCATGAATGCATTTCAGAGTCTTAATGATTTTCACAAGAATGCAACAAGTTTTAATGATTTTTGGACTGTTTCATCCTAGGAAATAAAGATTTCCTCAGCAAAATCAAAGGCAATTGACCCCGATGTCGACGAGATGATGGAAGAACAACAAATAGCTGCAGTAAGATTGCGGGCCAAAGTTATCAGTGCCGTAAGTTGAAAGAATTCTTACGTTGATGATAAACAAACAAACAAACAAACAAACAAACAAACAAACAAAACAAACAAAACAAACAAACAAAACAAAACAAACTTAATAACGGATAGTCTATTACGCAGTGCAGTTTTATGATAGTTTAGAATCTTGACTTTTTTTTTCTTCCCTTCTCCTGCATTTCTACTTGACTTTCACGAACAGTACGAGTTAGCCTTCTCCATTCTTGTCTGTTGTCTACAATAGCCTTGCATAGTGCCCGCAAAGGACCATGGGTGGCAATGGCTCTTTAAATGCTCCTTTTAGCAGGTACGACGACTGGATTAGCATAGTCGGTCGCTGTAATTCTCCCCACCTGCAGTCCCTAATCATTTTATCTGTCCTTTTTCAGATTGTGAAGAAGAATATGATTGAGAACATTTTCCCAACAATTATCTCACTCAAGAAAAGGGTAAGCTTGCCATCTTCAAATATAGTTCATTTGTGTCTGTTAAAAAATGGCATCAAAATCAAACAGCCAATGGACCTGTCAGCTATTCTAAAGCAATCCGAGTTAAAGGGTATTTTTATACATTTTTGTGAAGTGTGCACAATAGTGATAGAAGCTTTAACCCTATTCTACATGGGGGGGGGCAAAAAGGCCCCCCCCCCAACCAAACTTCCTGTAATTGCTTCTAAACTAAGCGTGATAGAAGACTGGTATTTGGGTGACTTTTAATGAAATTTAAAATGCTTCATTTACCCATGTAGAATAGGGTTAACGCCACTCAATCAGACGTTCGTGGTGCTGCTGTAGCTCAGGTTGTTTTTGTGATGGAACTGTGCAGATATCTGCTCCAAAGATAACGGAAAGTAGTCCTAAGCTGCCTAAGGTTAGAAAAACACATCATGCCGTGAGACACCACTCACCATGGCGATGATGGGACACATTGACAAGTTTTGCCATTGCGTCAATCGTGCTGGCCTGAAATGATCCGATGGTGGTAATCCATGGAAATTAAGTCGCTGGGCAATCTCGTGAGAAGGAGAGGCACAGCTGTGCTCCACCATCTTACAAAATGCGTTCGTTATAAGAAGTATATAATCTGTCTTTTGGTAATAATTTAGAGGTGCTCCATCTCCAAATTTCGGTCGAAGCAGTGATTAAGTTTTTGATGAGGAATAGCACACAGATATTTACCTGTTTTTCGAAAATGAAAGCGTCATTTTGAAGATAAATCGTTGTACTTTAAAGAGGAAAAAACCAAACATTCATACCTTTTAAGATTGCTTGGATATAACTGCATTTGTAACGAGCGCTTTTTGGTGGCTTATTTGAAGCCACCAAATAAACTGCAGAAAACAATGGTGAGCAATTGACACGTGCGGTGTTTACAGATTTGTTTACAGTTAGGCGACGAAACCCCTTTAAGAACAGAAAAAGAAAAGCATGCATGCTTAGTGATGTAGACCACTTCACACTAGCCTGCGTGCAGACTCGACTGGTTACGCCGAAGTAAGTTTAGTTGAATTGAAATTTGATTGTTTTGCCTCCATCAAATTTCAATTCAACTAAACTTACTTCGGCGTGACCAGTCGAGTCTGCGCGCAGGCTACTTCATACAAGACAAATTTGATGGCACTCATGCTAAATTTGTTTGCTAACTTTGAAAATGCCAACTTTGTTTTCTCTTTGTATTTTAGTTCGAGCAAGAGAAATCGCCACTTTTGCGTGATTTGATGCGCTCTTTGAAAGAGATTATGGCTGACTACAAAGCAGAGGTGCAGGGTAAGATTTCAAACATTTCCTAGCAAGATTATGTTGGTTGTAGCGACAAGTTTGGAAGATACGAGGTCATACAAACTTTCAACTGATTATCGTTCTTGGTACTGTGAAATGTCTTACAAAACATCTAAAAAAATGTTGAAAATTCTTTACTTGAAACCAACTTTGGCTATTGCACCGGATGAGTTAACAAAATGTACAGACGTTTGAATGCCTGTAGCTCTTATCAACTTACCGGGTTACCAAAAACTACCTCCTCGAGCTAGATCATAACAACAATCCTGGACAAAAGGTTATGAGACTCTATCGTTTTTAACTGTGGAATTGTATTTTCAATAATAAAATTGATTTTATATTTGCAAAGCCCCTCCCCCCGTATCAATGTTGTTCAACAATGATTCCTGAATGCATGTTGGTGACAGTCGACGTGTTCCAACCTCAAACAACATTGATTACGGGGGAGGGGGCACTTTGAGCTTGGGAAGCGTCCAGTCGTTCTGCCGTCTCATAACTTTTGTCCAGGATTGTGGCTCTCTAAAATCAAAAGTTATTACACTTTGTATCACAGTTTAATCGAAAGGTTTAGTTATCTTTTGAGATGCTGCATGGTCATTTTAAGCAATAATCACCATCTGAAAATCCAGATTCAAAGAAAACTTCGAATCCCGGATTCCTCATTTTGAGTGAAATGATCGTCATCATTTTCAAGTCAACATTTTATGAAAACTCAACGTAGCGATGGATTTGAAGTCGTCTGGGGAAATTGTTTGTTTGCAAAATGATCGACCTTTATTCTTCATTCAAATTTCGTGCTCCAAAGCAAATTGGGAATGTAGCTTTTTCATATCTCCCAAAACATGGACTGGAAAACGGGGGAATAGTCCGAGAAATGAATGAATTTCCATGTTTTGAAACTGTTTTTTCGGACAGTAGGTATGGCTTAAACTAATCAAGCAAGATGCCAAAAGATAGCTGAGCCTTTCCGCTACATGCTGATACCTTATTCGTGTTCATAACATTTGATTTGCGTTCAGAAAACTATGTGCAGTCTTGCTTGTAAAGTTTTTTTTGGGTCGCCCGGTAGATAATAAGAAACTTTCGTTTGTTAATATCGTTTGTGTTGTTCTCATATTACAAGCGATTTCATAAGAATGCCTCATTTCAAGATCAGTCAAAACATGTGAAAACCCTTGATCAAATTTGCTAAATTCTTTCTAAGTTGTAAAGGAAAAGGTAGACTTGTGCTTACCGCCATAGTTTGACCTTTGTGAACAATAGTTTTCACAAGTACAATTATCCCCAGTTTCTTTTACCTTTTTCCTTTTACCATTTTCTTGCCAAGGAATTAATTGTTATTGGCCTATTTTAGGCCAGGCTGTTAACTCAGATAATTTAAAGGTATTCTCACATCTTCTAGACGTTCTAGGCGCTGACAAGCAGTTAGCCAATGAAATCGCATTCGACTTGCGAAAATACGAAGAAAGACAACGCGAGGCCGCAATGGCTGCCGCTGCACAGCCAATGACGCCAGTCAGAAATGCACAGCCGCAAGTACAGGGTTCTGAGGGAAGACTACAGCCAGGACCAAGAACACCACTTGCCACAATACAGAGTGTAAGTTGATTTGTTTTGCTATGTTTGTTTCTTCCTCCAAAGAGTGTCCCATAAAATATGTGCGCTGTTTGATTGGATGCTGCGGAGCAGCCATAAATCAAATATTTTTCCGTTCTTGAAAGTTTATTAGAAAGACTTCAACTTAAAGTTTGACACCGAGTTTGAATAAATCTGATAAGTAGCTGCTGATTTATGGAGCAAGAAAGTCAAAATCGTTGGCTGCCTTAAAACCAGAGGATTCATTATTCTCAATTATGTTAAAATCAAAGAAATCGATCGAAAAAAAGAAACAATCCTAGCCCGGTTTTCTGATGTTCAAAAGTGAAGCTGATAGTCATGAATTGGATTTTGTAATAACCAAGAATATTGAACATAGCTAGGGTTGCTATAAATGGTGATGTGGAACATAAGTGCTGCAGGCCATGACATGCATCCATCAGTTATTTTGCTTCTCAAAAGTGATAAAGTCGTTTAAACCAAGAGTATCGCGTTCAGCAGGCTGCCTGGTCAATATCCTTGAATTATGTGGTCATTAATTACTCCCAAATATGTTTCCTGACATAACTGCAGAGTTTAAGTCCATTTGATGCTAAAATTCAAGTTATAAGGTTAAGTACGGAAATAAAATCCTTTGGTTTTGAAACAACCACTGATTTTGACTTTCTTTCTCAATAAATCAGCAACCACTTATCAGATTTGCTCAAACTTGGTGCCAAACTCAAGTTAAAATCTCGTCTATTCAAAGTTTGAAAAATGGGTCAAGTTGGATTTATGGCTCCTCCAAATAAAATTCTAAAAATAGAATTGAACATTTTGGCTACTCAATTAGATATAGCAAAATATTATTCCTTTGATATTTAGGGAGCAAATAGCAAAATATTATTCCTTTGATATTCAGGAGCAAATAGCAAAATATTATTCCTTTGATCTTTAGTCCTTTCAAACGGCCGGCGTATTTTGAACTCGCCTAGCATAAAAATCGAAGTTAATAAATACCATCTTTTTTCAGCCTCATCCAATGGTTTCTCCTCGTGTCAACTCTGCAATAACCCCTCGAAATGGCTCGATGTTCACATCACCAAAACTGAAGACCCTAACGAACGCAAATGGTAGTTATCCAATTGTAATTTTAATCCACTTGCCAATATCTGAACATCAACGGACAACTTCAATGTTTCATTTCATTTCATTTTCAATTATTTAACCACGGTAGCCCCGTCAGTTTGTGGAGACTGCTGTAGATGGGGCTGTGCAATAAGACTACAAAGTAAAACCCCACCACACAAGTTGGGTTATCTAAATAGCAATAAATGCAATTGAAATTTCTGTAGAAAATTTTAACGAAACGAAATCAAAGGAAAAGTGAGATTAAATCCTCTAACATACAATGTATATCGTTTAATCTCTTTTTAAATTAGGAAGAATGAGTGTATATTTTACATCCAAGCTTATTTACCTCCGTAGCTTAGGCCCTTTCTGTTGTAATTTCACTTATTTAGGCACGGTAGCCCCGTCAGTCCATCAGAACTACTTTTCAGGAGGCCGTTGGAAAAAATCTACAAATTAAAAAAAGCAAATGCCACAAGAATAAGCATTTTTATCATTGTTTGTTATTGAAACCGTTTCTTAAAGGTGACAAGGGAGGTGCCTGTTTAACATCAAGCTAAAGGTGATTCCATTGCTTAGGTCCACGAATAGATATAGCTTTTTGCCCATTGTTAGTTCTCTTAAGGGTAACGAAAGATTAGTTTCAGTATTTCTCAGTTTTCTAACATCCCCAATCCACGAAATGATGTATATATTAAGAGGATGTGGGTGTCCTAAAATGATGTATTATCGTTTGATTGCTTACATGTCCATAACCAATAAACCGATTTTAAAACTTTGTTTTATTTGATTGGCGACAGGCTAAATTGTATTCAAAGATGTTGGTTGTGGTTTTACGACGATGTTTTCATATCGAAAAGAAGGTTGATAAATCTGCTCAAATTCAAGCCTTAGATGGCATGAGAAAGAAACGGCCTACTTTTCCAGTCAACATTTTAGATGTGATACAAAAGGCTGAACTCGCATTCATATTCTCTGAATTCAGTATTAACTGAATTCGTATTCTCTGAACAACATGTAACTGTGAGTTCAGCCTTTCGTATCACATCTGAAATGCTGATTGGAAAAGTCGGACGTTTCCTTCTCATGCCATGTAAGGGTTGAATTTGAGCAGGTTTATCGATCTTCTTTTCGACATGAAAACATCGGTGCACAACCAACATCCTCGAATACAATTTAGCCTTTCGGCAATCGGATAAGTTTTTGAAAATCGGTTCACTGGTTATCGATATATCAGCAATCAAACGATAATACATCATTTTGGGACAACAGGTACAACAAGTTTTTTCACCATGATTTTGATAATAAAACCTTCTAGTGACAATTTTCCTTCTTTTTGTAGTGACAATTGGTGCTAATGGAGCTTCTCAATCAGTTCCTTTGAACGTTAGGCCACCGCCCTCAGCTGTCAATCGCAGAAATCTTGCAGCTACAGCCCTTCTGAATTCGGCCAAGAAAGTTATGGTTAGATTGCAAAGGCTTTCCATTTCCAAGCAGATCTCGATGACCCCCGAAAACACTGAGGTTCGTAAATTTATGGAAGGCTGCGTTTTTGTACAACAAAGAATACAGTTCTATTTAAGACAAAGCGATTTTGCAGCCTCGAGAATGGATTTCACACTTTCACCGCAGCCTACCATAATATTTCGCTTTCTTTGTTTATTTCGATTTGATTGAGTGCACTCATGGGTGTGAAATCTATTCTCCAGAAAGGCAAATCGCTTTGTCTTTTCAAAAACCTGACTCTATCGTTTGACAAAATTTGCCTTCGCTGGATTGCTCAGGCAGTTGGATCTACCAGAAGCATCCAGAAACACTCCAATAACTTTCCTAATATTTTTCTCTTACGTATATGACTTGACTTGAGCATGCTTTATCGCGATTTATCCTTTTGGGAAGGGTAAAAATTTCACCTCTGAAAACATAACAAAGTCATTTGTGGGAGACTGCATCATCCCAATAGGATAATACAAAATAGTAAGGCGAAATGGCCGACTGCTGGTTTCAGCCATCGGGCAAATTTGGTCTCCTGAAGATCATATCAATTTCAATTTAAATCTCAAATAGCCTGCCATAACACTACGGTTATATAGTTCAACAGCTAGACGAGATACTGACTAAACATAACAGATCAAAATAATTACAATAAACATAGTTACAAACAAAAGTAGTTAAAGCTTCATGCTTGATCGGTATGTGTCTTATTTATATGATCATAGCTGGCGAGCAAGCTCGATTCGATAAACTTATATATTAACTACTTATATACTCATAGCTCCATCATTTTTCAACGGATCTTCATGTGGATGGTAGCAAACTTTAATTGAATATCTGAAGAGCAACATCATGCAAAAGTTTGGCGAGAATCTTTTGCTGTTTTGTCGCGATCTTCAGGCAAACGGGGCACAAGTTTTTTGGGACACCCTGTATATTGTCAGTAACTTTAATTTGAATTGTTCAAATCCGTCAAGAACTCTTTTGGTGCTATGAATTTTTGTAAACATGAATTTTTTTCTGGCTCAACCAGTTGTCTGACAACTTACTACCATCCTTATTCTCTTGTACAAACATTGTTTATTTTCAGACTCCAAGAGCAATGTCCAAAACACCATTACCCCCGTCCTATCAGCTCCCAACACCAATGGTAACTGAAAATGGAGGAAATCCTTGTGCTAGTGAAGTCGTCCAGAAAACACCTGCTCCAAGCCGGAGAGAAACATCAGGAATGCTTATTCCAAAGGTATGTTTTACTTGATGTCATGCGTTTCGACTTTGGGATTTTTTAAGGAAGGTATTAAAACAATCATACTTGCAAATGGAAGTTATTAATGATCTCGTTTCCCATTTGCTGGGTATGTTTATGTATCGAAGAAAATTCTGTTTCTGTCAGTCCGTCTGTCAGTCTGTCTGTCAGTCTGTCAGTCAGTCTATAAAGTCTGTTATTGAAACTTTTGTTGCTGTCCTTATTTATGGTGATTCACGCCCACTTCTACACGCTGACGACGGATCTTGGAATGGATCTGAAACGTATATCGTATTACACACATGGATTGTCGAACTTGACTGTCGTAATTATTTTCAAATTGATTTGTCACTTTAATGTGTACTTTGGTAATTTCATACCTTCATATTAAACAGGAACTTTTTACTGAAACAATTTGATATTACACTTAAATCTGGATTTGTCACTGAATAGAAATATCAATTGACATGAACATGATATTTATCATCTTCGCTCTTGCCCTCCGAAGAAAAGGCCTATAAAAATTTGCCACTAGACCTAAAGGTCGTTAGATTGTGGATGAAGATTCTGCAAATTACCATGTTTGGTTCTCACTCTAAACCTACACGTGCAACTAATGCATTTGGTGCAAGCCACCTTCACACGTACCTTCATTTTCTGCTTCTATTTTAAAATTTCTTGTTTGTAATATTAGTTAAATGTAGTATTATGTAGCATTTAATTAATTTTCCCTGGAATGGCCGCAGGGTAGACATGTATTTCGCTCCCTGTGGCATTGTATTTGTAGTATTGTAGTGTAGTTTGTAAGTATTGTAGTTAGTAACATGTTTGTAAATTTTTAAAAGCATACATAAAAATGATTCTGGGAGCTGCAATCCTTGTGAATTTTTTTAGTTTAATTTTTTACTCATCTGCAGGGAAGTGATCAAGAGTTTATCGATAACAGAGCAATCAGTACTCCTCAAGGTAAAATTTCGTTTTGTGGACTTGTTTATATTACTGTAGACCGGGTGGACCAGTGAGGACAAATTTTGTAAGACAATAGCATGAATTACTTTTGTTGACACCTGTATTCAAAGGAATTAGCGATCGCAGACAAAGGAAATTCTCTCAACCAGTAAATCAAAACAAACAAAGTCGCAAAAGCTGAAACCCAGGTAGCTAGCGCGTTCGTTGTGCATTCCAGAAATTGTTTTCAAGAGCAAACATGAGCATATATTGCAAGAATTTTTCTTCCCGACCGGCCACGTCATATAATAAATTTTGCACTGCCCCTAAACGAGTAAATATTGAAGATTTCAGGCTGTTGGTTCTTATTCGAGGAAGGTTCGTGTATGCCGGTTTTTACTGTGTGGCCTAAGTTATATTTGATTATCCGATCTCAGTTCAAAGAAGGAAAATAAAAGTGGCTGGAATTTGGTAATAAATTTGATTATTGATTTTCAAAATTTCAGAATTTGTTCATAATTTTGCCGCAATACTTTCTGCTGTAAAACAACGGTCTCGTGAATTGGCCACACGCCATTTTCTGACACAGAATTAATTCCCCAACGTATTGAGGCTAAATGTATGCTTTGTCGAGCTACTTTCTGAGGATACATAGATAAGTTCAATAATGCATTTTGTTGATTTCAGGCAGTTTATCTCATATCTCGTTCTTGGCTCCTGCTGACATCAGCATGATTCCGATCGCCCAATCACCTGTACCTGTCAAGATCACAAGACTCACAAGGAAACAAGGTAATGCGACTACAACCATGGCCTAAATTCTAAGGGCGAAACAAAAAATTCGATGATGTATGACACGGGTTCCCTGCCCCTCTATGCCCCTTTATCAATGTTGTCTGAAACAAATGTTTTTTGACAGTCGCAGTGTTGAAGGCAGGGGGGCTTGGGGACCAAGGCATATGTTTACTGCTATTTATTTTCGCAGATAAACGTTATTGAAAATTACAGGAGAAAACAAACATTATTTTGTGACCATGTTTGTTCAGGATTATATTGAAAGGCCTCATACCTTGATTCAGGGAGAATTTTCTCGGGTTGATGGGAAAGCCTACTCATTTTTTGGAATGGGATCGTGGTTAGATGAGTGGCCGAGCGGCTTATACAGTTCTGTTAGGTAAGTGAACGACTGAAGGTCAAAATCTGGATGGGTCATTTGGAAGGGCAACTTCGCTGTCCCTCGGAAGGGGCGTTAAACTAGGGGTCCCATGCCTGGATGCGGCATGCATAGTGGGCCTAAATTAGCTAGAAATAGCTACAAAATCCTTCCAGCCAACTTAGAATAAAGTAATGAAATTCTTTTCAATGTTTGACTGTGCCCCAGGAGACTTTGCCTTGTGTTGTATTTTAGAATATCATGCTCGTTGCGACCAAAATTTCACGATAGAATCTTTTCACTTCTTTCTTCAGGAAGAGTTGCCCAAGGACGAAATGGCGTTGAACATGTTATTTGTATGCCTTCACCTGATAAACCGTAAGTATTGAGTTTGACATATATATATATATAGCATTTATCCCAAGGAATGAGGATTTGGTGAGAAAACAAGCTGATGTTGCTTCTTCGTGAAATTGGGGGGAATGGCATCGCCACTTTATCTTGCTACTGGGGGATGTGGGTGTCTTACACCCCTAAATAATTATAGAAATTTGTGAATATTGGCAGAGTTTATTAAATTTTGGCAACTTTTCGGACAAACTGGGGCAGATTTGCAGAATTGTGCGTGATTTAACTGTGACTAAGGTTGTAGACTGACAAAGATCTTTCCCTTGCAGGTCTGCAAAGCCGAATCATTGGAATGTACAGAGCCCGGTAAGTTTTGCTTTCACAAGCTAATTGCCTGGGTATCCAAATAAGTGTACCGAAACATCTGGAGAGCTGAGTTTTTCAAAAAAAATTCGGGAAATTTCAAGCAGTATTTTGTCCAGGTTGCGTTTTATGAAGAAAGGTAGAATTTAGAAACATCTTCACTGGTTTCTTTTGTCCTCTTCGCTTATTTGCCGTCTGATTGGTCCGTGAAAATGAAGCTTTTGAGGTTTTCGGCCATGGCCCACGAGCACAAATCGGCTAAAACATTTGATTCCTATGCTCGGGTAACAGACCAGTTAATGAAAGTCGATCATAGAGGCAAAATTCTAACCCCATGCTTTTTTATACCAAATATTTCAATTTCTGCAACCATCCTTGATGAATCAGTTTCACTTCTTGTTTTCAGGCCCGATGGAACAAGCGTTAAGAATTGAGCGAAACTCTGAATAATTCTGGATTACTGGGTGAGTCCGACTAACAGAATGCATTTGTCAAGTTATACCGGGTGTCCCAGAAAAAATACTCAGATTTGGTTGGGTGCAACGACGTGGAAGTCGCTTTATCAATGGCTAATAACTCTTAAAGGGGCAGTCAGACGTGATGTTGCGCGGGACATTTCCATTGTATTTGCATGAAAAGTGCTTAGGCCTAGCATCGACTCGTCAATGGAGATTTTGAATTGGATTATCGCACATTTCAATCCATCTCCATCGACATTGTTCTTGACAATCTCAAGGATTTAATTGACAGATATTGTTCGTCTATGTCGATTTCATGTATTTGCAAAGTTATTTTGTTTATCACACATTCCTGAAAGTCGTAAACAGAGATTTTGCAGAAGCAACTTTGAAGCTGCGAAGAGATAATCTACAAGTCGAAGTGGGCAAGAAACTCCCCAAAGAATCTGGTTTTTGAGTCAGATTTATGATGTTAGGTGAAACCGAAAGGTGAATAGAACCTTCTCACACTCTACTGGATTCATTGCTCAATTAATTTCATCAGAATTACAGCGAACAAAGAGGTACAGTAGACATGTTTTGGTATTTAGGCCTATACGAATTGGATTGTTACACGCAGAATCTGATACCCGCGTTTCGCGTCTGACTGCCCCTTTAAGATGTTCCTCTAAAGTTAACTTGAACATAGATACCTCATTTGTTGGTACTTTGGGAGCAGAGATAGTAGTCTTGAAAGCTCAAAACTAGTGTCCACCAAACCAGAGCTTTGGCATTGTGGCCTAAGCAAATCTTCGAAGACCGAATTATTGTGAAGTCTTGAAATGACTTTGAATTTGTGGTAATCTGTGCTTTGCAAGCTACCTGGTTTTGGAGTATACTCATATTTGCATCCCTGTAAATTGGCAGACGCATTTTACGTTTTTTTTTACTTTTCTGCTAAATTAATTGGACTAGCTAATTAAACCTTTTCTTGCCTTTCAAGAAGTAAACCCAGTGGTCCGCCTTGAGTGGTGTAACTGAACACTTTAGTACATCTTAGGAAGCTTAGTTCTTGTTAATATTTAACATGTATTTTAGATGCAAGGCTCAAATACATTTTTTTATGATTTCTGATTCAGAAGATTAGTTCATTTTTTGCTTTTTCAACAGAAATGCATTTGATGATTTTGTAGTCTAATTTTAGTAAGATAAGTGTGTATATCATTAACATATTTCATCTTTGCCAATTGTCTAAGCTACAAAAACATCCGGTAACATCTGGTAACATCCGGCAATACCCGTTAACATCCGGTAACATGGGAGGGTTTCAGATAAAAATATTTGGACGAAAAAATTTCGAATACTTTTTCAAAAATCGAAAACAGTTTCCCTTTGCAACTCATTGATAAAATGTTGCTAATTTTGCGTAGAACTGAACGAATTCTAACCTAATCTTAGCACTGAATATGTCAAATAGAAGTTCGCGAGCAACGAACGAGGCCACTAAAATATTCAGGGACTGAACTAATTTTAACCAAATATTAGCACAATCGCAAATTTTTTGTGCCGGAAAATCTCAACGAGATTCCTTTTGCATAAAGAGGAAACGTTCTGTACATTCCGAAAATATATTTAGTATCTTCGTGCGACTTCTAGAAGTATCATGAAACGGTTAAAGGAAAGGAAAAACAACGTATTCGTACCCACGCTTTTCTGTGGCACTAGCGCATAGACAATGGAAAAACAATAGACAAATTCTCTCGTCGCAAGTTTCTTTTCTTAAATGTCAGTCAATTAATTTTCGGTGATTGTGTCTCTTTTATGCTGCTAATTTTATCGTTTTTTTCGCCATGCCTGAAGGTGAAGTTGCGTTGTATAGCCCCAAGCGCTGGGATCGCAGAAGTAGAGAAGACCTACCTAGATAATCGACTCCGCGACCCCTTGTCATTACGCTCAAGTGGTGGGGTTCTACCGGGTATCGAACCCTGTCCGCCTGACTGTTCAGGCTGCAAAGTCAGTGGATTACACCACTGTGCCACAACACCTTCAATGACTCATTTTCGAAAAGAAATTTCTCTCACAAAATCTGTTTTACTAATCTGTCATACAGATAGCAAGTTCAACGTTGAAATGTGTTTAAATAGCATTCAATGTTATGTTTCTATTAAAGCAGGCTATAATTATTGAAATACCATAAAAACTGTGCCTTTGTACTGCAGAGTAAAAACAGAAAATTGACGAGCGACTGCTAGCTTTAAAACATCTTTCTCAAAAATTTACTCTCATGATTAGCTCGTGTTTTCAAACCCCTGTACAATCCCGATATTCTTGTTCCAAAAACTCACAAAATCGAGCTAGATATTAAAGATTGAAATCTATAACAGCCATTCATTATCATAAAAAAGAATTTGCAAATACGAAGAAATAAAAATCATGTGGTACAAATGTGGTAAAAATCAAAACATTACTCTAATTATATTTACATTAAATAATCAAAAAATCTTCTTGTTGCGTGTTGTGCAATTGTATAGTGATAAACGAGTATGTAAAGTAAAATATAAGCACTTTAATGCAAATTGAAATAAGACCGTTTCGAGCATAGCCCGTTATCAAGCAAATCTATATTTACATTACCAAACTAATAATCACTTTGAAATATACTGGGCATCCCAACTTTGTTTTGCCCCGTTTGTATGGCTGCTGTGGAGGAGCTGTAGCTTTAATCGTCTCGGTTTCTATTCAGTTGCATAGGTTAGGCTTCATGACCTTGTTTGAGCATGGGTATCGTGGACACGATTTGTGTCGATCGTGTCCACAATACTTGGCCTAAATGTTACTAAATGAATGAATGTAGTTCGTTACCTTGCTCGTCTTCATTTCATGAGTATCTCTGCTCTTTTGCTTCGGCAGCCATTCTTGCTTACTCTCAAATTCAACGGCCTAAGGTTTTTGAACAGTGCCGCGCTCTGAAAGTCATCGCCTGAGAACTAGTTCCCAGATCGTCGCAGCCCTCGAACGACTCATCCTGAAATTGAGTGACCTTAAGAGCGCGGCAGTGTTCAAAAACCTTAGGCCGTAGAAAGTAAGCAAGAATGGCTGCCGAAGCAAAAGAGCAGAGATACTCATGAAATGAAGACAAGCAAGGTAACGAACTACATTTATTCATTTAGTAACATTTAGGCCAGGTATTGTGGACACGATCGACACAAATCGTGTCCACAATACCCATGGTTTGAGTCGGTCTGATAAGTGGCTGCTGTCTGCTGATTCAAGGCAGAGGAAAGGCAAAATAAGTGGTTGCTTTAAAAACAGCACTTCTGTCGTTCTCCAGGAATGTCAAAATTAAGCAAATTTTCGAACAAAAGGTTATAGCATTGTATTTCTTGATTTTAAAAGGGTTCGTGATATTTTTTATCGATAAGACAACACTGTCAATCTTCAATCTTTTTAAAGATGAGAGAAAATCTGGATAATTTGCCAGAACTTTTCAGAAATATTTATGGGTGGAACTTTTACGCTTTGAATGGCACAATCCTGTACCATGGCAACTTAAGTTACCCCCTCCCCGGGCGACACTCAGATGGGTAACTAAGCCTGCTACCCCGGGTTAAGCCTGCTACCCCGGGCAACCCTCAGATTGGTAGTTCTTACAACGAGGATAGACATATTTGCTTGTCACGTGAAGAAAAATTTACAGCACAGAAATGATTGAATCAAACCAAGGGCGCATACCTTGTAGGAACCGTGTTTATTCCCAGTACTGTTGTCGTGACAAAGTAGCCACAGAGAATAATTGCTGTTCCGCCCCAAGATGACGTAAGAACAATTTTGTGCTTTCAAATTCCGGTGTTGATGTGATACGAGATCAACTGTTATACGAGATGACCACAGGGAACCAGACGGCATGATTTTTGATTGGTCAACACTAACAGACGTTAGAATTTGAAATCACTGTAACTATGTTACACACGGATTAACAGAACACCAATTGCTCTGTGTACTATGTCACGAAAACAGTTCTGGGAATAAACACAGTTCCTGCAAGGTAGGCGCCCTTGATCAAACCCCGTATATAGTATATGATCGACGATAAACAATCCTCATTGCAACAGTAACTACGAATGACCATATTCACTGGTAATATCTTCATCAATAGGGGTGCTCGCGCGTTCATTGTGTTGTCTCGACCAATCATCTTCGTTCTTTTTCAAAACATATTCACTGACGTATGTGTATCGAACTGAAATTGCACAAAACACCAAGAAATTCACTCCAAGTAAAATTGCGAGAAGATAAAAGAAGTAGTCCATCTTTCCCTCGTTTATGTTATTGTTATACCAATCAACTCCCTCTGTTTTCATGCTGGCCGCATTGACAATTTGAACAAGGGCGCTACCCAAAAACGAGCCAATACCAGACGTAGCAAGAAAAAGGCCCATGACCACTCCTTGTAGGACTCTCGGTGACTGCGCATAAGCAAATTCAAGACCTGAAACAAATAAGAAATAACGATCACATGATTTCTCCTACTACGTCTACTTCAAAGGGAAATTATACTTGATGAGTTAAAAATGTACAGGAGCTCTCAAATATTTGTCAGATTCCTATAACTAGTTTGTGAGCTGATATTTTCTTGTAAATTTGGATGGAAAAGTTCAGTAAACTTTGCACAAAATGTTGTTTTCTTTTGTCGTTTCTCTCTCGTTTTTGTTTCCTTCAGCCCCTCGATGTTGCAAGTGGCAAATTTTCAACTGCGTAAGTTTGAAAGTTTGCCAGTTGTAACTCGAGGGCCTAAAGGAACAGAACCAAGAGAGAAATGACAATGAAAACAAGATTTTATGCAAAGTTTACAGAACTTTTCCACTTAAACTGATCAACAGAGATGCAGATAAGAGAACTGGGAACAAATGGGTAAGAAATTCTATTTTCATTATCTTCCCTTCCCAAAAAACGGTGCATTATTGCCCATGATTTAACAACAAAATATCGATATCTTACCTGAAATGCTCGTGAAAACCTCACTGATTCCGATCAAAACAAACTGGGGAACTTGATAAAATACGGTGATGCTTGATTGATGGTATGTCTTTCCTGCTATTTTCACACTTTTACCATGTTTTAAATGTTTCTTTCGGTATACCTGAGACGGAAGGAAAAGGATCAAATCTTGGTGATTTTTCGAACAATAGTACTTTTTTGGGACACCCCAAGTACAAAATCTTCGACTGGGAACTCGACGAAAGTACACGGCAAAAAGAGGAACACGCGGATATAGTTCACATGCGCTATTTGAATTTAAATGTTGCGTGAAATTTCAATCAGGCACAGGAAACCAAAGAAATGCTATGGGGCAAGCGGTGCTCCAGATGGCAGTGAACAAGGCGCAACAAACCACCGTAGAAACTGTATTCAAATCTGCTACCATGCACCTGAGCTAGACAAAGTGACTTTAAGACAAGCAAGGCACGGTTATCAGTAATTCAAAACAAACAAAGCCGCAAAAGTTGCCCCGAAACTAGGAGGGCAAATTCTCGCCTTGTACAAGCGAAAGGTGGTTTTTAAGAGAAGTTATGTGCTTATAGTGAAAGAAGAAGGGTAAATCTAAAGTTCTGTCTGGCTGATTTTGTTTATTTGATTCAGCTTTTTTGTAATCGTTTCATTTAAGCCCTGAATACGCGAGGATTACAATGCGTTCTGCTCGGCTTCTGAATCAAATAAACAAATCCGCCCGGCAGAACTTTAGATTTACCCTTCTTCTTTAAGCATATAAATTCTCTTAAAAACCACCTTTCGCGCGCACAAGGCGAGAGTTTGCCCGGGGAAACTTTTGCAGCTTTGTTTGTTTTGAATTACTGGTTGAGAGAATTTCCTTTGTCTGCAATCGCTAATCGTTTTGAATTGAGATGTCAATCAATCAATTGTATTACAAAATCTGCCCTTGTTGTTAGACCCACTATCAACGTATCAACGTCGTGACCTATCCGTGTGAATCAATATGTTCATAGATACCTCAATATTAGCAGCAACAACAACCGATAATATAGCAAATATCATGCCAATGCCCATTCTCCTGAGTGATGACAATTTGATTCTCCATTTCGCAAACAGCGGATAAACAACTCTGTCCATGAAGGGAATGAGGACCAGGATAATAATGACATCGAAAAGACTCAGCGATGCTGCAGGAATATTAAACTTCTTTGTTATTGCTAAGTCCATGTTTAGGCCTTGTAGCAGGAACGACGTCTGCATCTGATGAAAAGAAAGATAATTCACCTTCAGAATTTGCTTTGCTTCTAAAGACAACCACATTATTTTTGAATACGGGAGGGGGTACATAACATGTTGCGTGTATAGGTATGTGCTAGCCTCACTACACAAGGACCCTGAACTTGCGCTCATCTCATTGAAGTGAATTGATATTGTTGTTATCGCTCCAGTGTCGTAGTTATGGTGTACATCATTCTATCAATAGCAATAACTACGAACATGTAATCAGTCTAGGTATGTGCCCCCAGGGTTAGGGTTCGTTTGTCCAGAATTCTGTAAACAATGGTCATTGTTTCGCTTTCCCTACCGGGAATCGACCTCACCGACACATGTAAATTGGTCTTGTTCCCAATCTATTTTTAAGAGTGTATTGAAATTGTCTGAATTGGCACGCCGACCGCAGAAAAAAAGCGTGCGGAGGTATTTCAAACTTTTCAAACGTTGTTATGTCGCTAAAAGACCAGCCTACGTTATGAGTATTTTTCGCAAATTCTTCGGCATGGTAAGTTATCGAATAATCAGGCTGAAATGAAACACCTCGTTGTTTTGATGGTCTGAAATGGCTGTAAATTGATTCCCTGTTTTTGACGACTTTTTGAAGATTTCAAGCATGCCTCTAAATCATTAATTTGCGAAAAATACTACTAACGTAGGCTAGTTTTTAGGGGCAGAAAAACGTGTGAAGCACTTCAATCGGCCACTTACTTGTTCTTCTATAACAGATGGCGTTGGCCCACTTTTTTGGGTCTCCCGGTAGACAAATTTTTTGTACACATGTCTACCTAGCATCCGAAGGCAGTTTTAGGACGCTGAGAAGTTGAGCTTATCGAAGCAGCGTCCTGGTCCTTCCTCTCTATGTGACCACACCTCGTGATTCCTTTAGCCTGATATTACAGAGAGTTGGCGACTCTCCTCACACTTTGTAGCAGGTTCGGCAGGGCGAGGACTCGAACCACCAACCTTCAGATTGGTAGTCAAGCGTGCTGCCACTGAGCAATCCCCGCTACGGTAGATATTTTTGTCGTGAATGGGTTAAGCTTCTTACAGAAACTTCTAAAAGCAACAATATGTAGTCCCTACCTGAAAATATACAGTCCAATACAATATCATTGTTGCAAATATTGGTAGAATCTTGAACAGTGCAAATACAGTGTCAACTTGTCCGTTAAGATAAGGTCCACCAAATCTGACTCGTGCGTAATCCAGCCATCTTAGATCGGGGTCTTTCTTGCTAGATGATGAACGCCTCATTCGCCACTTTCTTTGAATAGCTTTATGCATTATTTTACACAAGTCCATGATGACACTACCGTTCGGAGGTTTGCAGATGTATTTGTTTCGGCCTATGAAAGAAAGATTGCATCAATACGACATTCGAAAAAACTGCTAAATAGGTTTATAGTTCTTATAACTCTTGATGACTCTCGATACATTTTAAATTTGCAATCTTTCACAAAATCCCTTCTTTTTGTCAGTCTCTGGTGTAAATGAAAATATTCATAAATCAGCTGCATTGTATGCTTGACATTTAACTAACAAACAGCTATTGAAGGGAAATGAGGATTTTCGAGCAACATTTTTGAAAACTTGTTCACAATACTTGGGTTCAAACTTCATTGACAGATTTTGAGGAATGGAAAGGAGTTACATTAAGCCAATTCTTCCTCTCCAACAGCACTGTATCAATCTTAAATGGTCTGTTTTTAACCAGCATACCTTGCTTGTACAATCCCTTGGTTGGCTTTTTTGTTCAAGATAAAATCTCATGGCTTTGTACATTAAATAGCCTGTTGTATTTGACAACCCAGTGTGAGGCAAAAGAAAGCAAAGTCAAAGATAACAAGGGAGTGTTTAGGGTTTCCTCGTTCTATACAGATGGGCTGGGCGTCATGCAGCTCAACACCTCCCAGTAACGACCCCGCAGGACATTAAAATACAGCGGGGAAATTATGAAATTAAACACTTTCAACGGGGATTAGACATATCATGGTGGGGAAAAGACATTTTTGGCTATTATCTATGATGAAACTCGTACAATTTTTGATGGGGTAACAAAAGTTTCAACGGGAATTAACAGAAACACGGCAGGGAAAACGTTTCAACTCAAATTTAGCAGGGAAACAAATTTTCTTGGTGGGTCATCCTTCTACCTTAGGGGGGGCAATGTTTCAGCGAGGTCGTTACTGGGGGGTGCAGCTCAGGTCATTTACTTTGAGCATCTTGGCACAAAAATGAATACCACTTACCTGAAACCAATAGGATTGTGGCAAGAAAGATAGCACCACATAAAATCAGGTACCCCACAAAGAATGATTTTTCTGTCTGAATATAAACAATGCCAGTGTATGAAATAAAAGATCCAACATTTATGAACCAATAGAACCAGTTGAAGAAAATACTGATAGCTTGTGGGCCTAAACTTTGGACTTGCTCAGCACCAAATGGTGACACGTTAGCCTTGATACCACCTGTCCCAAGAGAAATGAACAGGAGGGACACTCCAAAGAATATACATTGTGCAACATGTGACAGTGTGTATTTATCACCAAGTTTCTCTGAGTATTTGAAAGCCACTGCTGGAAGAAGGCATGTACCAACGAGGTAGATCAAAATGCTTCCAAACAAAGTGTTGTATTTTCCAGCGAATGAATCTGCAATCCAGCCACCAAATAGGGGCACAACAAAGCTGACACCTGGAGAGAAAAATCATAGCTTAGAAATTCTGGTTTTTCCAAAACGTTTTTACAGGAAAATCTGATTTGACAAAAAATTGCTAATTCAGCCTTTCGTCAAGACAAATTTTGACAAACCATCATCGGCTTCTCAAAACTTCTCTGTCTGCACACATCCTGAAACTCCAATGTTGTTGTTTCTGTTCTATGATTTAAAAAAGTTTACATGTGCATGGAAAATGACTGCTTTTCTAGGACTATTTCAGAAATCTTGCAAAACATATTTTCAGTAAGTAACTCATTACCATGGAATGAAAAGGCTTAATTTCAAATAGAATTATCCAATCAAACTAGGGCTTTTCTCCTATGTAGTAATTTTAAGAGAAGCAAATTGAGAGTACTGGGCTGCTACGATAAAAGCAAATGCAAGGTGTCTTTTTGTTGCATAGTAAGGTGTACAGGGGTAAAATGGGTAGATGTGGGTAAAACAGGCAGTATTGATTGCTGGAAAATGGTAGATTGGGAACTGATAAAAGCAACGTTCACAATGTCAAGGAGAGTACTTTCAAACAGCTGAAATGAGAGAAAACCTGCACATGAAGACTTTAGCAAAATTTATCAACATTTTTACCCTGCCCATTTTACCCAAACTTACCCACCTTACCCCAGTAGACCCAATGGATTAATGAAACTGCATACCTGTAAAAACCAGCACTATTGAAGAAGCAAGAGCAGAATCGACATCAAGGTTGTTTGTGAGAAAAACGAGCAGATTTCCAGCAACCCCATAGTAAACCAGTCTCTCACACAGCTCTGTAAAAAGTATGCACAACGTCACAGGGAGTTTTGGACCAAAATTTGGTCTCTCTCTGGGATGAGGAGATTGGGCTCTGTAGTCTCCAACATATGAACTGGAATAACTAAGTGTCAATGATTTTTCGCTGTCAGTACGACTTTTGTGGATTAAGTTGTTTGAATTTTCTTCTGCATAATGCCTGTGGGAATTGGAGTCAGGATCACTTTGGCTTTTTGCTTGTCCATGACTACTTTCCTCAGAATATGCTAAATAAGGAACTTCTTTAGATTGGAAGATTTCATCACCCATGTTGTCTGAGGAGGAGGAGCATCAACAATAAGTCCTTTTGGTTTCTGCAATATCAGGTTCTGAAAAGTTGAAAAATAATTACTACAGCATTTGTCCATGCACAAAGGGGACAATTATTCCTTTCAATCAAACCTGAGTCAAATATTAATAGCAGGAAAACAAAGTCCTGAGACTAAAAAAGCCTATTAATGATAAAACACATCAGACATCAACACCAAATGTTGGCCTAGCAAGTTCTTAAAAAGATATCTGACCATGACTTATTTCTCTAAGGCCGCAGTTGGCGAGAAAAGCACAAAAAGGGCCAAGGCTTCAGCCAATATGGGAAGTAGGGCCATTTTTGCCAAGACCTCAGGTGTGCAAGAAGGGTCCTCTATTGTTCATCTATTGTCTGTTTTGAATACCCTTTTGTTTTTCTTGGGTGTTCAAGTGCCACACTTTCCATACAGGGGCTCCCCAGCCTGTGGCTCCGGCCATTGGCCAGAGCCTCACCTTGCCACCCTCCTCTGATTCCAAGCTGTCCTGTGCAATCACAATGTGAGGATTGCAGGAATTGCTCTCCTGTCTAGGTACATGTGAGTGTGCCTGTATGCCTTCGTTATCTGCTTTCTGCATGTACACTCTTTTTTTTATAAGAATATTTTAAATTTTTTCCAGCCTCGATATTCTTAAGAAAGTTTCGTTTTGAGCCTGAACATATTCTTGAAGTATTTATGTCAGTCATGCGATTCTCTGTTATGAACATCACAAAACAGGCAACTGCTGAAAAATGAGACACAAATATGCCAGCTAAGGCTGGCAATATTCTTATAATATTCTTAAAAATTGGATGATTGTGAGCCTGAATATTCTTATAAACATTATTCTTATGAAAAGAAAAGAGTGTATGTAGGCACAGGTAAACAGTTGTGCAATCCTCACATCATCGTGATTGCACAGGCATCTAGGCATCTTGGGATCACTATTGCACTGGAAGCATTTGGTAAAGTCTTGCAATCAATGCACTGGACAATGAGATGGTTTCAGTGCAATGATAGTCAATAAGACTTGACCAAGAATCGTGTGATTGGCTTGGTGTTTTTTTACCTGTGTGATGCCTCCTCTACTTTTCTTTTCTGCCTTTCTGTTGTTTGTTGTGTTGAATGATATACTACTTCTTACCCTCTCTCTGTGAAATGACAGATCAGCAGTCTATTTGTAGGTAGTGCACTTCATAGGCCTACATGTCCGGCATCCTCTCGTTCGCTGCCATTATCAAGTGGTTTTGAATTCAGCTGATCTGATCATTCCTTCTATTGACCATGTTCCTTCCTTTTACTTTTTTTGGCTTGATCATGTGATGTCTTGTGACCATCTACTTCCAAGCGCTTCCAAGGAATTTTGTGCACGGCAGCGTTTGACCTCGTTTTCATAACTTTGCCTCCGCAGCATCTCTCATCTCCGTCCCACAGTCCCACCGTCGACTGATTTTTCCGTTTAGAGAAGTATTTAGTTGTAATCTCTATTTTGTACTGTTTATTTTATTTTATATTTAATTATCATTTGTTATCTGTAGCCGTAGTTGACCATGTATCAAATGATATAGTGTCTATGATATAAAAAAAAGAGTTGATTTACCCATCCGAAGTTTTCAAGCATTTTTGCCTTTCAAACGGTGCTCACCGTGCCCCAGTGCTCCCGTGTTCCCGTGCTTTGAAACTTTCCCTTGAAAAATAGTGACGTAACCGTGCGACAGCTTTTCTCTTTGGAAATCAGCGAAAATAAGTCAAATGGTGATGTGCACATGCTTGACACCTCTTATTGAAAAATTTACTGTTTCGATGACATTAAATCTAGTTTGTTGTTTGAATTGTGGTTAATTATCCCCAATGGATTAGTATCTGAGATTTCGAATTAATTTGCTGCTTTCTCCGGATTTACATTTTGGCCAAACGCCAACGCCTGAGCACAATTCATAATGCGCCTTTGTTGTCTGGTAGATACCGCCATTTTGGCCCTTCCTTTCGTCGGCCGAGCTGTTGATAGCCCGAAACTATGGAAACCACAGCCGTTGCCCTACAGCCGCTGTACCATTGTATAATTCACAGCGGCAGCGGCAAGGCCAAGATGAGGAAATCAATGTTAATATCGATCTCAATAATTTCTCACATGATTTTGCGGCTTGCTAATTTTCACTTTATTAAATTACTTTTAAGTACTTTGGAAGTTGAGAAGCGTGGTGAAGTAATTGACCCACGTGTGCTGATGCGATGCGAGCATATGACATGTCGTATCAGACGCGCTTGGAACCGGTGCGGTGAGGGACGCGATTTGAAAGTTCGTTATAAGTTGACCTTTCCAAACTCCAAAGTTAGCAAGCTACTGTTACATCGAAGTCTAATAATAAAACATTGACGTAGACGACCTAAAAAAGGCTCTGGTACTCAGGGTAGCTGTATCAAGTGAACCAAAAGTTGTTAAACTTGAATACACGTATTTTTCTTATAAGAAACTAAGATTAATTTTAACCAGTAATGAAAGTTTCTTCAAATTGTCAGATTTGAAGTATTCGGAGTTATAGCAATCTTCATGTTTTCCTGTGCCCTCATGAACATTTCAAAACAACGCATATTACTCAAGTACCTTACGAGTAATATGATACAGGAAACAAATTAAAATAAAGTAAAAACATGTCAAGGATTTCCTTTATCAAAATAAATAGCTTCTTAACTTATATTTTCCCAGTACTAGGCCAGTAGTAGAGCTTCTTAATTTTTGACGATCTGAGAGTTGAGTTTCTTATGGGCAGTTTNAGAAGCGTGGTGAAGTAATTGACCCACGTGTGCTGATGCGATGCGAGCATATGACATGTCGTATCAGACGCGCTTGGAACCGGTGCGGTGAGGGACGCGATTTGAAAGTTCGTTATAAGTTGACCTTTCCAAACTCCAAAGTTAGCAAGCTACTGTTACATCGAAGTCTAATAATAAAACATTGACGTAGACGACCTAAAAAAGGCTCTGGTACTCAGGGTAGCTGTATCAAGTGAACCAAAAGTTGTTAAACTTGAATACACGTATTTTTCTTATAAGAAACTAAGATTAATTTTAGCGAGTACTGAAAGTTTCTTAAAATTGTCAGATTTTTGAAGTATTCGGAGTTAAAACAATCTTCATGTTGACTTTCCTGTGCCCTCATGAACATTTCAAAACAATGTATAATTTTCAAGTACCTTAGGGACCGTTCATTATTTATAGAGGGGTTGGTACTGAAGAGAAATGTTTTCTTGTCCAAAAAATCTTCTTACCCAACTCTAACAGTGACAGCAAAAACATCTACCCAACAATTTTCAGGTTGAAAAAATGTTGTCCAACCTCTACCTATAAACATGGTTTCAATGTCAAACGATGTAAATTGTAAATTCAATACTTTAAAATATTGATGACAAAGATGAGCAAAGTAGACACTGAAAGTGAAATGGATAATGTTGATAATATTGATGATGATATTAAGATAATTTTAGACTTTAAACATTTGGTATTAATTGGTGGGAAAATTTTGTTTTTGCAACCTTGAAATTACATGAAAAAAATATTTACCCAACCTTTTCATGTTAGAAAATTTCTCTTACCCAACCCATTTCTCTTCGGTACCAACCCCTTTATAAATAATGAACAGTCCCTTACGAGTAATATGATACAAAAAGAAAAAATATGTCAAGGATTTCCTCTATCAAAATAAATAGTTTCTTGACTTATATTTTCCCAGTACTACAGTAGGCCAGTACTAGAGCTTCTTAATTTTTTGACGATCTGAGAAGTTGAGTTTCTTATGGGCAGTTTCTCATAAAAAAAGTACGTGTATCGGTTTGCAACAACTATCAACATTACACTATATACACACTATACCAGCATAGGCCTCAAATCTTTAAAAATGTGGGTAATAAAGAAATATACTTGACACTTGAACTTACTATACGATTCATCCACAATACTGGTCGGTTTGACTAAGATCCTATCAAATTTCAGTCACATGCAAAGCAACCACAAAGTGCCCACCAAGTGCCTCAAAGTAAATTTTCTTGTTGTTTGTAATTTCTGTCTCGCATTACACGGCATTACACTCTTTTTTTTTATAAGAATATTGTTTATAAGAATATTCAGGCTCAGAATCATCCAAATTTTAAGAATATTACAAGAATATTGCTCAGCCTCAGCTCGCATATTTGTGTCTCACTTGCCAGCAGTTGCCTGTTTTGTGATGTTCATAACATTCTTATTGTTACAATTGCTTAAAATTTTCTTTCGTTTGACCATTTCTTCATAATTATATGACACTTCTTTGAATTATGTTCCCCTGAAACCATACCAGATTTGAAAAAATAAGAATACTTTAAGAATATGTCAAGGCTCAAAACGAAAAATTTCTAAAGAATATTGAGGCTGGAAAAAATTTATAGTATTCTTATAAAAAAAAAAGAGTGTAGATGTCAGGTATGCTATCCAAATAAAATGAACATTTTCTGGGTTATTAAAGCCCAAACCTGACATCTAATGTTAGACAGGCCACAGTAATCACCTTTTTCCTTTTCTAAATTATTTTAGCATTTATGTAAAATTGTATGTAGTTTAGCGTTTTTTTAAACAATGCCATGGGGTAGTCATAGTCTTTTACTCCTCGTGGTATCGTCCTTGTAGCATGGTAAAGTAGTTGTAGGCAGAGGAGTCCGTGGCATGTATTGTAAATTTTTAGTTGAATAAAAAAAGGTGGGTGTAAAATCCTACACCGACCTTTTTAAAGATTTGAGCCCTAAGTTGTTTGTGTTGGGTTGATGCTTACTAATTATTTTCATCTGACAGTGGAAGGACCAAATTATTTTCAGTAATACTGCATATTTGTTTTCTTATATTCTACCAAAGCAGGCTGGTCATAAAACTGCAAAATTTCACGCATTCAACAATCTATGGGGAAGACAATCAATTTTTTTAAAAATAATCTAAGGTCCACGCCTATTTTCAAAACGCCACACCCTAGTATTTCGAATAACCTCATCTTAGTCACAATATTTCCTGGATCCGCCCCTGATAACAAATCAATCAATGATTCTCCATAAATTTCTCAGCCTTACTGGAATAGATGTTTTTCTGTAGTAGTGATTCTCTGCCAAATTCTCACATCTATTGCAATCTGTTGGATTAAAGCTGAATATCTCTATTCCAGCAACAGTTACAGCAGTCTAAGTGACGTTTTTGAACTCAGCATTCAATTGTACATCGAAACATTGCTATAGCAAGGGCTGAAGCATTCTTTTGTATTTTTCTCCTATTTTCCGAGCATTTAGTAATTGGTAAGTATAGGGAAAATTGGACTAATGAGAATGCCTTCACTTCGAAATGCATGAAAATTTGATAGATCTCATTTTTAGAGAAACGTGCAAATATGTTCATTTCGCTGAAAGCTTAACAACTATTTTTTGCAAATGTATCAGATCAAATTCGTCACACGTATTTTTATAAGAAACTGCTTGTAAGAAACTCAGACTCCCAGATCGCCAAAAAATTAAGAAACAAACCTTTGCACGACCCTTTGCAAGTGTTTCTTCATTCTCACTTGTTTCCATAATAATATTACACAGATTCTTAGTTTCTTATAGAAAATACGTGCAATCCATTGACTGCAATAATTGATAATTAATGTTGATATAAAAATATCGTAAATCTGCATATTGAGGAGATTGCAATTTTGATCGAGTGTAGAATGTTTGTAAATTTAATCTAACCTACATTTGAGTATTCCCTGTTCTCTGCGTGACGAATTTTCAAGCACAGGAAGTCCTGTTTGGTCAATCCTGCACAACAACCGAACAACAACGGAAGAACAACAGCGCAAGAAAAGGGCAACACAAAAGAGCAACAATATGAAACTGAACTGTTCGGTTGCTGTGAAGGAGAGAGGGGCTATTGCCCACAAGGCCAAGAAGCCGCTATAAAGCTTTCTATTGTAACATGATCCACAATGGCGGATCAAAAGTACACACAGAAATGAGCATTCGACATCGAAAGGCGATCGTGTGATCCCAGCAAAAGGCATAACGTCAAAATTCATCAAAATGTGACACAAAAATACAAGAATATGCCGAGAGCACTGATCAATTGCCAAGTTAAACCTTCAACTGTCAATTACAGCCAATTTTCTGATGGGCCTAACAGGGTCAATGATGACTGGCGCGCGAGTGAAAGATATCAGAGTGTCGCTGCCAGCAAATTTGATGACGAAGACAGGTTCGTATTTNTTGTTGGATTTTTGGGAAATTTCGATATTATAAGGCTTACTTTCATGGCCTATCCGTATCCAGCGCAAATATTTCAGGAGGTATTGGGGCAAAATTGCGATAAGAATGATCAAAGTCCCTGCATTTTCCACGTCAAAATTTCCAAAGGCAAAAGAAGTTTTTGGGGGGCAACTGCCCCTTCTGCCCCCTCTGCTTTGTACGGCCTTAGGCTTACCTTTCAATGGTTCTCATCATATCATAGCGTTCTCCATACCCCCCCCCCCCAAATCGTTATGTGTTTATTTTGCTCTTTTCTAAACCCGGCAGACTGCGAGAAAATAAATCACAGCGTCACAATGAAATGCAGAACTGAATTGAAATACAGCAAATGATGAGGAAAACGCACAGAATCAACGTCAGGTTGTTCAGAGAAAGTTTAACATAAAGATATGTCACTGGTATTATTTTTGAATACCACTTTTATGGCAATCGCAAAATTGATTTCCAAATGAGTAATCGTCTACGACGGAAAACATAGATTATAGAATGCAGACTACAAATTTGTCATACTTTTTGATGGGAAAATGTTGCCAAAAGAAGCTTGTAAAATCTTCAAAAGCTTAGAAAAAGATATTCCTATTTCGATATATAAATCAGACGTTGCCTTACTGCGCCCCTAAATCTGAAAATCCCACTTGCTCATGCTGGTTAATTCCTGGTTGTTTTGCTTCCGCTCCTCTTAAAACTTCAGTTTTGTGGTTTCCTGATGTTTCTAATCTCAGTACAGTTTAATGACCTTCTTAGCCTAGTGTTGATTGCCTCACTTATGTACTTAATATTATTTCATCAACAACTTATAGGCTTCCTCCCCGTTTTAGATTGAGATCAATGTGGAACTTTCATTTTTCTGTGTGCTTTTTTGTAACTTTGTTTTCGTGGTTTTGTCTCAAAAAATCCCTCCATATATACAGGGGTTCCAATGGTTAGTTTTGAAGAACTTATCAACTAAAGCTCCTGATACAGATGAGAAGGCAAACTGTTGCAATTAGAACCGAATAGCTTTCTGCAAACTAGGTAGCAGTCCCAGGTGTTGCTGGCAGCCAAATTCTATTAGTCCCCCTCTCATCTCAAGGATTGTCAGTTTGAAAAGCAATCTTAACTCATAAAGCTTGACTGAGACAGTCAAATTTTGGACACTTTACACCACATTTTGCTGTTTAAACATACAATTTTACAAGTTAAATACATGAATTTGACACAATTTTAGCTCAAACCATATCAAAATTAGCAAGCAAACTTATTTAGCTCAATAAATGGAAAATCTTTGGTACCCTCTGGAATTTGATATCAGTGGGGGAGGGGCTTAATAGAGCTTTTATGGTATTTGGGTTGGTCAACGCTTTACCAGAGACATTTAAAGTATCTCTGTCAGCAGTTCTCCTATCTCCTAGTTTCTTCTCTTAAATTTCATTGCTTGAAAGCTTCATGTTTCAATGGTTGAAGGTCGTGAGCCACAGGAAACATAACACTTGTCGGAATCCTTTTATTGTGAAAATCCCTTCAAAATTGCTAAAAATCCTCTTTATAATTTTGATAATTATTTATCAATGTGGGTCCTGTAATCTAGAAACGATTTTACAACCCTCTCATGTTCTTGCTACACTTTTGTTAATATCTGCTGTCATAGCAACAGGAAAATCCTATCTTTACTCTGGCCAGGATGGCACAAAGGCTGATGAGTGTCATGGGGAATTACCTGTGCCATAAAGCATACCAGGAGGTTTTATGGACACTTTGCTTGTGAAATTATTTTTGCATCAAGTTGGTTCCTAGAACTTTCTTTGAAATCTTTGGCAATTTTTTAACAGAAATAACTACATTTTTATAAAAGGCTGAGACTGACAAAAACAGCAGGCAGTGGCTTTGTCTGGGACTGTAAACTAAGGTTGCTAGATCCATTGCTAACCATATCATTTGCATCCCCAAAGTTAACTTTTATGAACGTCATTTCTGGCTTAGGTTCTTTTGTTGCAAAGGATCATGAAGCAAATGGCCTTCAAAGTTACGCAAGGCAAGCCATTCCAATCCAAGCGATTACCCTTGAGACCAAGATAAAATCAGTTGGTTAAGTGTTGTGTAACTTTCCTTCCATAGGGATTTTGAATTGTTCAAGACACAATGCCTCACTTATGTCAAGGTAAGATTAATTAAAGTCCAAACAGTTATCATTTTTTCCCTTTTTGTCATTTTTCTTGTTTCAAGCTTATAAAAATAAAACTAAAACCCTTGAAAAAACAATTCTTTGGAGTGCACTTTGGAGCCAGAAAATTTCAAACTGAGGAAATTTTTAAAACTTCATAAATTGTCACACCAACACACATCGAAAATTTTAGTTTCACATCCATTTTAAAATTTGCCTGACTGAAATCCGCCACTCCGTTCTAAAATTATGAAGGGTTTTCACGAAAAGGCCCTCTTCAAGAAACCTTCAAAACAGGCCTGAAATAACGAACAAATTTCCCCAAGTTTTCTGCCTTAGAGCAATGACTTTTAGCATGTGATTTCAGAATGGAGTAGCCAATTTCAGTCAGGCAAATTGGAACATGTCCACTATTGAATAATACACTAGCAAGTAAAACAAGGAGAGATTTTGTAATACAATAGCATCAGCTGCTTTGATTGACACATCAATTCAAAGCGATTAACGACTGCAGACAAAGGAAATTCTCTCAACCAGTAATTCAAAACAAACAAGGCCGCACATGTTGCCCCTAAACCAGCAGGGCAAACTCTCGCCTTGTGCACGCGAAAGGTGATTTTTAAGAGACGTTATGTGTTTATGACGAAAGAAGAAGGGTAAATCTAAAGATCTACCTGGCGGATTTTGTTTATTTGATTCAGGAGCTGTGTGGTAATTGTTTCATTTTAACCCTAAATACGCGAGAATTAAAATGCCTCCTGCTCAGCTTCTGAATCAAACAAACAAAATCCGCCAGACAGAACTTTAGATTTACCCTTCTTCTTTCGTTATAGGCATATAACTTCTCTTAAAAACCACCTTTCGCTTGCACAAGGCGAGAGTTTGCCCTATTAGTTTCGGGGAAACTTTTGCGGCTTTGTTTGTTTTTAAATACCGGGTAAGAGAATATTCGATCAGTACTAAAACTGTTGACTAGCAGGCTTAAATTGATTTCCATCCAAAAATTTTGTTCTCAAAAGCAGAACTATTACAGGAGGCTTTATTGAAATCTTCGGATTGGAAAAAAGACGATATTCATTGTTATGCCAAATTTACCTAGGCCGCATGTTTTCACAAATCAAGAGATCTTAAATGCTGCAAAACTCCCAGAACTTTACCTCAATTTTGAGAGGATATAAACAATATACCAAAACAACAGTGCGTTGGAAGTGATAGTTCATAAGTTTATTAAAAGAATATGCTGTTATCAATAAAAGAAATCACTGTGCAAGCGTAGGGCGAGTTGACAAAGTGGGCTTAGTTGACAAAATGTGATCAGACGGGTACACAAAGAGGTGCGGATTTAGGAGAGGGCTAACTTAAACAAGAAAGAATATACACATTGAAATTGTTTGACTGTTAATGACAAAAGAGAAAAGAAACTTAGTCACAAGGATTTAGGTCAAGTTAAAGAAAATTTGCAAAACAATGATTTTTTAAAGAAGTGGTAAAGCGAAAAAGAGGAATTTTCTAGATTGTAGTTGCGTTTGTAATGATAAAGGAATGCCCTAGTATCAACTATCCATAGTCATTCTTTGCAGAAGATGATGATGCAATACCAAAACAGTCTCTTGAGATTAATCTCCCTAAATTTGCAATGCAATACCGCGTGAGTAAAGAAAACAATCCCCGTATGAAAGACCATTGCACTCCTGGATTTCAAGGCAATAATATTTGCTAAACAAGGGCAGATTTTGTAATACAATAGCAACAGTTGCGTTTGATTGACACTTCAATCCAAAGCGATCAGCGACTGCAGACAAAGGAAATTCTCTCAACTAGAAAGAATGGACGAATGCTAGGTGAATTTTTAATGTATTAGAAATTTATTACTTCTTTTTCCAATATATTTAGGCCGAGAACCTAGCAAAACTGAAAGAGTTGATTTCAAAATGGAAGAGCGATAAAAAGGTGAGAATATTTTCAATGTTTTTTGCCAATGTTACAACCATTTTTACAGACTGGGTTTTTGTATGAAGCGATTGCTTGGAGAAAATTAGGCCGTGAATGGAGATTGTTAAGCTAATACTTTGCGATTTTACCAACGGCTCGAAAGCTCAATTTGCGGATTGTCTGAACGACACAATTCGTTAATTTGACAACATCAGTGGAAGATAAATTGATTCACAACCAAACTTGGGAATTTCATCTAAAGTTCGCCCACATCTCAGATGCTCAAATTTCAAACTCGTGCTGGTCAGATATGATCAGAAGATTCTTTTCGAGTGACAAAAAAGCTAAAATTTCCATCCAGGATTTCAGCATGTGAATTTTTAAACCAGGAATTGATCGCGAAAAATCTTTAAATAGAATTGTCATAAGTATGATGGAAGATCTAATGTGATTCGCAACATTGGAACTTCCTCCTGAAACCTATTGGACTTTTCACAGCGTTTCCAGTAACCTGAAGAAGAACAAAAGCAGATCTCATTTTCAATTATTTGAAGATTCATTGAAAACCTAATGTTTTTATTTTCAGGCCATTTCATTAGATTTTAGAGACGATGGAACTGGAAACACACCCGCGATAATCGCGGCAAGCAGAAATAACAGAAAGGTATTCCTTCAACCTGCATTCTCATACGCACCTTTGATTCATAATTTTTCATAGGGAAAATGGGGAAATGCTAATTTAGAGGTGGATATATATTCCTTAATGCATCACGATAATTCAATAGCCAATTCACCTAAGCATATACAATATTTTAAAGACAATTCAGAAATACACTAAGACTTTTTAAACGTTTCGATTTTCATCTTCTTCAGTAACTGTTCGTACAATGATTTGGGGACCTACCTATAAACGTAGATTACAAAAGGGTAGCAAAAGAAACAACTTAACAAGGGGACCTAGCTAATACACATGTTCCCAACTGAACTATAAAAAGCGGGTGGGCCGGAAACGTAAAGAGAAGCAAAGCTGAGATAAAGATGGACTTGATACAGGAGCCAGATGTACTGCCGTCTCGCGGGAAATTCAAATGATAAAACGAAAAGATGTAGATAAATAAAATAAGAAAACCCGCTCCGGAAATGGCGGCAAGATAAAGGATCTTAATGCATCATACTGTTCTGGAGTTGTCAGCGATTTTGCTTTGAAGCACTTTTTGACTCTTTGGGAAAGTGTAGAAAAGGAATTTATTTTTTACATACCTACAACTTTGCTACAATACTACAGATACGATTGCAAACTAGGGAGCAAAACATTATGTCTACCCTGAACTCATTACATGAAGAAAATGATAAAACGAAAACAACAACTTCAACAACATTAATCTGTACGTAATTGCTATGACGAAAGATGAGACTTACATTACACAAATGGCAAACAAAGCTACAAGTTAAGGTAGCTTGTAAAGAAATAATTGCAAATGCAGGTTTAAAAAGTTCAGAAGCAAGAATAGTTCCTCACCTAAGGTGGCAAGCAAGCAAGCGACATTTATTCATTAACTCAGGCTAGCTTTCTGGCAGCTTTACAGCTGATGTCGGCCAGTGGCACTTACGGCTCGTATCCTAAGAGCTATCTCTGAGGACTCTCTACCGACCTCAGAAGGCTGGACGGCTTTAACCCTAATCCTAACCCTGACCCTATGGTTGTAGTTCTGACGACGGGTTCGAATACAGTCTGACATTTTCAGCGTGCCCGCAAAGGACCCTGGGTAACAATTGCTTGCTAACTATAGTGACTATGCCACGCAAATTTTGCATGTAAGGACATTCTTGTCATTTGGGTCTTTTCGTAACAGATGATAAAACCCTACATCGCAAATATTAATTTGTTGCACGATTTTCATTGTTATCTGTGACAACATAGGTGCCAACGGAAACCTTTCTCCTGTCACTACTTGGTGTCGCCCGTATTTCTTTCGTCATTGGCCAAGAATGTTGGCGCTTCATTGACATTGCTCTTAAACAGAATAAAGTTTTCTTGACCTCCTTCTTCGAAAGTTCTCTTGGAAAGCCATCTGACCTTTAGATAACTTAATAATTGGATAACCACGTTTGGTCAGTTCGTAAATAATGAGGTTTTGATTTAAGACATCGTTTAAAACGAAAACAGCTGAAAGAAGTAAGGCTAGGGCATCATGTAACAGGGAAGTGGATTCTAAGACCATGTTTATACTGTACCGAAACAAGGGCAGATTTTGTAATACAACAGCAACAGTTGCTTTTGATTGACACCTCAATTCAAAGCGATTAGCGACTGCAGACAAAGGAAACTCTCGCAACCAGTAACTCAAACAAGCAACGCCGCAAAAATTTCCCCGAAACTAATAGGGCAAACTCTCGCCTTGTGCAAGCGGAAGGTAGCTTTTAAGAGAAGTTATCCGTGCTTATAACGAAAGAAGAAGAGTAAGTCTAAAGATCTGTCTGGCGGATTTGTTTAACTGTCCAGCAACCCGCAACCAGGAAACTGTCCAGCAACCCGCTATAACTCGTTTCGTTAGGCCTAATCTTAAAATGCGCCTCCATCCAGGAGGGAAAGCATACTAAAATATCCCTACAGATGATTTTCCCGTTGCCCGTGTATAAACGTCGTCTTAGGCGCATTTAACAACCCGCTATAACTCATTTCGTTGGGCCTAATATTAAAATGCGCCTCCACGATGGAAAGCATACTAAGATAGGCTTATTGGTGATCTTCCCTTGCCCGTACGCAAACGTGGTCTTGGGCGCAATTTTTGTCATTTCACTTTGGTTTCAAGGAGATTATTTGTTTCGAAAGTGACCCCTGATTTTCTTCACAACTACCATGATTTTTATCACAATGTCAATTATAAATAGACTTATTAAATTCTATTGCAGATTTTACAACTTCTACTACAACAAAATGCAGACATAACATTGCGAAACAACCAATGCAAAACAGCTCTTCAACTTGCCAACAGAGATCTTCAGTCACTCATGCTTTCGGGTAACTTTGAATTTCATATTTGGCACAAATTCAGTTTGTTCTGTGTGTTTACTGTTCTTTTAATCGACAGTTTTTGCCGAAAATGTTTGTCCATATTTTGACAATTTTGACAAGCCCTGAGCCATCGCATTTTTTGGTGGGGGAGGGGGGGGGGTGTAGTCATCATAGTCTACTATAGTCTGGTGAAGAGCAAATGGCTCAGATCTTTTAAGAGGTGAGTGTAAAATGTTATCACATATCTCTGTGAATTAAATGGCTTGAAAGAAATTTTGCATTCTTTGCGGAAATATGCCATTGAAATGTTTTGATATCTTAGTTGGCTTGAAAATGGCGAAGGTTTGAAGTCATCAAATTTCTTATCTGAAACCAGAAGAGTGACATGTTTTTACTTGGCACCATACTGTAGAGGTTCGTGTGTGGTTTTCTTGAAGATTTTATCATTTTTCCTCCATTGGTTAAGGATTTACGATGATTTTGATTTTTTCAAAACTCTCCATGAATTCTTTCAAAACAGTAAGAACGCTGCCATTTTGCAAATAATCAAGATATAGAAAAATATCTACTGCAGATTTACAGCAAGGTACCCCGAGTTCCTTTCAAGCAATCCAATTCAAAGACAAATGTACCGGGTGTCCCAAAAAAATGTATACGGATTTAGTTGACTCTAGCGCTGTGAATTTAGCTTTAATGAATAGCGAATCACTGTCAAAATGTTCCTCGATAGTTATCTTAAACATAGA
>REGL01000002.1:335238-356632 GCA_004194395.1 Aurelia aurita complex sp. Pacific | reverse complement strand
GAACATCTGAAGAGCACATTCATGCAAAAGTTTGGCGAGAATCTTTTGCCGTTTTGTCGCAATCTTCAGACAAACGGGGCACAATTTTTTTGGGACACCCTGTACTTTCAGGGAAACTTTTGCGGCTTTGTTTGTTTTGAATTACTGATCGAGAGAATTTCGTTTGTTTGCAGTTGCTAATCGCTTTCAATTGAGGTGTCAATTAAAGCAGCTGATGCTATTGTATTACAAAACCTGCCCTTGTTAATCTGAAGTAGTTATACTTGCCATTATTTTGTTCACTCGTTGCGCTGTTGTTCTTTTCGGCCAAAACGAACAACAGCGCAACGAGTGAACAAAATAATGGCAAGTAGCACTACTTTAAAGTTTATGGACAGTCATGTTATAGTCGCTTCTTTTACAGATGTGAACACAAATTATAAAGCGGAACACATCAAATCATCGGCTGTTCAGAATGCATCGAATGATGAACATTTCGGTTGCTCAGAGGAAGAGTAAGTTTGATTTCGAACTTGTTATCCCACAACCCTTTAAACGAGTTAACTTTTTTGACCCACCTACCTGGTATGTCAACAATTTTATCTGTGTCACTGATAGTTTTCTGCGATCCCAAAATAAGAAAAAGTTTTTGATATTAAAACATGGCACATATCGTCATGATTAAGACTGTAAGCTGATCCAAACTTCTTATTAAAGGGGCTCCGTCGCCAAACTGTAAACAAATCCGATAACACTGCATGTGTCCATTGTTCCCCATTGTTTTCTGCAGTTTGTTTGGTGGCTTCACCCAAGCCACCAAAATGTGCTCGTTAAAAATCCACTCATGGCTATCATAAAAGATATGAATGTTTGGTTTTTTCCTCTGTAAAGTACAAAGATTTATCTTCAAAATGATGCTTTCGTTTTCGAAAAAACAGGTAAACGTCTGTGTGATACTCTTCAAAGGACTTCACCATTTCGACCGAAATTTGGAGACGGATCTCCTTTAAAAATGTTTAGCATGGTGATATTTAGAATTTTTCCAGTTGTTGACAAAATTACCGTAAATGAAGTATTCTTTCTTTTATTTCAGGCATTCAGAATTATCAGAGAGAAGAGAATCTACGTTTGAATATAAAGTACGTCCTTTGGAGTATCACGCAAGAGAATCACTGCATTCTCCCAGAAAATCGGCTACAAGGGGAAACAGTGCCAGGATTTCGTCGTCTCTTCCTGAATCACTGTTCACACCAGGTAAAAACAATAGATATGACTCGTTCATTCTTTCGTTACTACAGCACTCATTTTCACAGCGTGCCAACAGAAGATCAANAAGTATTCTTTCTTTTATTCCAGGTATTCAGAATTATCAGAGAGAAGAGAATCTACGTTTGAATATAAAGTACGTCCTTTGGAGTATCACGCAAGAGAATCACTGCATTCTCCCAGAAAATCGGCTACAAGGGGAAACAGTGCCAGGATTTCGTCGTCTCTTCCTGAATCACTGTTCACACCAGGTAAAAACAATAGATATGACTCGTTCATTCTTTCGTTACTACAGCACTCATTTTCACAGCGTGCCAACAGAAGATCAATAGAACACATAAACGTGTACTCCGGGTACTTAATCAGGATTATGATGCATCATTTGATATGCGTCTACTGAGAAAGGCAGATACAACAATTCATGTCAAGAATCTTCAAAAACTAATGTTAGAGGTATTCAAAAGTCTGAATTCGCTGAATCCATCATACCTTTGGGATTTTTTCAGCACTAAGCAAATTGAATACCATCTGAGGATCATCAATTTGTCAAAATTGCCTCAAATAAAAACTCACACTTTTGGTCTAAACTGTGTTACCTTCAGAGACGCATCATTTGGAATTCTTTAAGTGACGAAATCAAAATAGGTGAAAATGTGGTAGCTTTCAAAAGGAAAATCAAAGCATGGAAGGGGGCAAACTGCAGCTGTAAGTTATGTTGTGATAGGACTTTAAATTATACCGGGTATCCCAAAATGATGTATTATTGTTTGATTGCTTACATGTTCATAACCAATGAACCGATTTTCAAACACTTTATTTTATTTGATTGCTTAAAGGCTAAATTGTATTTTAAGATGTTGGTTGTGGTTTTACCAATTTTTGAAAATCGGTTCATCGGTTATGGACATATAAGCAATCAAACGATAATACATCATTTTGGGACACCTGGTACTTTATATTATGTAATTAACTTAGTTTGTAGTTGGTTTTAATTCATTGATTTTTATTCACTTGTTTGTAACTATGTAAAATAAAAACTTTAAATAATGTTAAATTATGAATGAAATATGAGATAAATGAAATGTTGGTAGAAAGCATTCTTATACCCTTTCTCTTATCGCCAGGCAGTACAATTGAGATCTTGGACGAAGTTTCCTTGACAAGTTACAACAGCGAAAAAAGGTATTTTTCTAATAATCACTTCATTCATTTGTAAAGTAGCTGAGATATATTACAGAGAAGCAATCTTGTCTTAAAGGGACTTCGTCATATAAAGTTAACAAAATCCTTTCGAAACACCGATTTTGCAATTTTTTCGATAGGCCCTATACACAGACTTTCCAATATTTTTCTCAAAATAAAAGTTTCATTTTGAAGATGGACTTTTGAATTTGGTAGAGAAACAAACAAAACATTCATATGTTGTAAGATTACAGAGATATTGATGGGTTTCCAAGAGTACCTTTATTGTGGATTCACCCCATCCACCGAAATTTGTGCAGAAGACAATGGACATGTGCGGGCAACAGTATAAATTGTAGTGATAACGGGTTTGTTTACAGTTACGTGACCCAGCCCCTTAAAGGAGGTGAAAGGAAAGGACCTAGTACTGAATCTTGTGGAACAGCACTTATTGGTTGGTTGGTTGTGTCCTTGGATCTCTCATTTCACCGACACCGATAATTGTTTACAACTATTTGTTTTGTATAGATAAACTGAGGTTGCGAATGTTTACAAACAACAGAATTTGCCATGTATTAATTAATCAAATAGCAGGAGCCTAGGAGAGAGTCTTTAGGAACAACACTTTTCGTCCTTTTCCCAGATCTCTCGTTTATCCGGTGTAGTTTGTTTACAAGCATTTCTTTTGTTTACATAAGTGGATTATACGAATGCTTACGAATTGCAGGGCAACAGCCATGTAGTAAGAAGTTGAATAGCAAAGAACCTCAGATCGAAACTTGTGGCACTTCAGTTTTTTGTTCTTTCTCGAATCTCTCGTTCAACAGTATACTTCGTCCACAAATATGTGAGTAAATAGGCTGATATTACGAATGCTTCCAAATTGCAGTGAAATAACCATGTATTAGAAAATTAAATAGCAAAAGATCCAGGATCGAGCCTTGTGGCACTGTAGCTATTTCTTTATATGATAGTACAAGATGCCATCTGATAACATTTTTTCCTTTTCGTCAACTAGAAAACAATCAACATGTGAAAGTTTACCGAATTTGAAACTTGGCGATGCAGCAAATAAAACAGAAGAAGAATCGTCACTACAGGTAATGGCTTCTACAGTAAAAACTCGCACATAAGAACCTTCATCTGTTAAGAACCTACAGCCTGAAATCATATATTTTGTACCCAATGGATAAGAACCATTTCAGGCTGATATCTAAACTAGGTTCTTAATAAAGGGTCTTATTCATTCATTGGGAAACAAATGCAACATTTTTGCCAATCGACCTCTTTCGTGAACTNGATATCTAAACTAGGTTCTTAATAAAGGGTCTTATTCATTCATTGGGAAACAAATGCAACATTTTTGCCAATCGACCTCTTTCGTGAACTCCAAAACATTACTTGCAGAACTGTGATAGGCAGGGCCTGCAGGAGTAAACTGGGTAAGATTGCGTTGAAATGGATAGGGTCAAGAGTGCAAATAAGTTTGGCTAAGATTTAGATTCACATATTTTCCTATATTAAGAACCTACACCCTGATTACTAGATGTGCCTCATTGCATAAGAACCTCAACAGGCTGAGTTCAAAATCTTAGGTTATTACGTGCAGGTTTTTACTGTAATGGCTTCTATTTAGCGTTCTGTCTGTACCCTTTTTGTGTCTTGCATAATTTTGAATATCCACGCAATCAAGATTTGAACAGTTAAAATAAGAAATATGGTAATATAAATTTTTCCTTTTCAGCTTATTGCTGTTGTATTTGAGAGAACCTAGTGGCAGTCAAAGGTGCCTGGAATTAGATACACCATGCTTAATTTTTTTTGCGCTCATGAAAGAACGCTGCTGGGATCACGAACATAAAGATCAGTTATGTTATCGAATTTTGCTAAGAATGTTCACTGATTTTACTGTTTTGTCCTTCCCAGTATTTGCGACCGAAACTATGCATCAAGTACAAAGAGACAGATCCACTTTCTTGTGCCCTTCTATGACAATAAATAAGGCATGTTTTTTTCCTTCAGTTAAAACCAGCTTTTTTTACTTCCAGGCATCGAGGAAGCAAACACGACTACCCTCGATCGACGACTCTCCAACACGCAAAACATTTCGCGAAAGATTACTATCCAGTGAAGCGCCTCCAAAGGCTAAAAGCCCCAAAGAATTGCTCGGAACTGAACATGGCTCATTGGCAGCTCCTCGAGAAAGGTTAACATCATTTGAAGGCACCCCAAGAGTGAAAAATCCAAATGGAAGGCTACCTTCTCTCGATAGCTTGCCCCAAGAAGCTAATGCAACAAAGAAAGTGATGTTTGTCGAACCATCTCAAAACGAAGTATCTCCAACACGTAAAAGTCCGGACAAAAATGCAACTCAAAATACATCTCCCAGACATAAAACTCCAGACAGAAATGCAACTCAAGGCACATCTCCCAGACATAAAACTCTAGACAGAAATACAACTCAAGACACAACTTCCAAATCTAAAACTCGAGAAGTGAAGGAAACGCAAAATATATCTTCAAAACCTCAGAACAGAAACCCAAATCAAGACATATCTCTCCACCGTTCTGCTAAAAATCATCTCCCATCTCTTCCTGATTCACCAAAGAAAACAAGCCCTTATATACCATCTCATACACAGCTCCCAACAAGAACTACTCAATCTGGCGTGACATTGCAGAAGTTTGGGCCTGATTTGAGTTTCGTTTTCGAGGAGAAATACGATGAAACATCAGGAAACCAGCAAAATATTCAAGGTAGTAGTTGTTTAATATTATTTGTAGTGTGCAGTTTAATTATCATGGGGGACTCGGACACTGGTTTGTTACCGGGTGAGTAAAGTAAAAAATTCCCTGTTTGAAAGGCCATGCGATAGTATTTTCAATAGTGCATATGTTCAAATATATTTCAAAATTTACTGACTGAAATCGGCCACTCCATCCTGAATTATGGGAGATTTTCTTGAGAAAGGCCCTGCAAGAAACTTCCAATACATAAAATTGCTCAAAACAGGCCTACAATTGCGACCAAATTCATCGAGACAGTCCCTCATAATTCAGTAGACTGATTACACGTTCGTAGTTATCGCTATTTATAGACTGGTGGACGCTATAACCACTTGAAGCGTAGTGCCGTCATCCAATTCAATGAACGAAGCGGAAATTGGGGCTGAAGTAGTTAGTCTAATAATTCAGAGCAGAGCAGGCGATTTCATTCAGGTAAATTTTTAAATGGATTTGACCATGTCCACCGCTAAATAACATGTTTGCCAATATTATCGTCTTGATGTCCAGAGACCGTTGGCCTTAGACTGATGACATTCGTCTCATTTTCGCTCCATTGAATTTAATTATTATTTACTGTCATAGCCATTCCGCTGAAACTTTGTTGTAGCGGAATAGGCATTGTGGGAGTATCATTGGGGGAATGGAGCGAAAACAAGGACTCACGTAATAAGTCTACGGTGGCCTTTCAAACGGGATTGTTTTTCTCCCGCCCAGCTGCGGTTCGAAATTCCTTTTTCCCTCCAATCTGGAACTACTTCTTATGACCTCCTTCAACTCTTAATTTAAACGTACATAAGGACTGATGAGCTAAAAACTTCAATGGTTTTAAAAAATGACCCTGAACTTCCATTCTTCTCATTAAGTATTAATGATCATGCTTAAATGCTTGTGTTTCAAGAATTTTTGGTTAGCGAAACTGTGACTTTCGCAAAATATATCAACAGTTTATATCTTGCAATCATCGATGACGTTTCGAAAATTGTGTTCACTTCGTTGTGGGCTTTATTTATCGCGTTTTGTGAAATGAAAAATTGATGGTTTGATAAGCTGATTAAAGTCGAGTGGCCGCTCAGAGCGTCTTTTGCCGCTGTCCAAACAAAGTTTGAGGCTACCTAGGTAAAGGTGGATTCATACGTGAAGCCTGTTGTTAATTTCGCCAAGACAAGGCATGCGTTTTATGTTTTTATGAAGTAAAGACTTCTTCAACTATTTATCCCTGGCAAAGACGTTGTTTTGGTTGATGCAAGTCTTATCTGAGCGACATCACACCATATCGCTTCAAATGTGGATTCGCCTTAAAGATGCACTCGGCTGGGTCCCATGCAAAACTTCGAATTTAGATGTTGCTTGGATATTCAATTCAGTTAGGTACAGGGAACCGATGCAAAGCTGTGTTGGCAGCAGTGATCCAGTAGACTGATTGTATGTTCGTAGGTTATCGCTATTGATAGACTGATGGACGCTATAACTCACTGGAGCGACAACAACAGCATCAATTCACTTTAATTAGATGAGCGTAAGTTGAGGGTCCTGGTGTAGTGAGGCTAATGATCAAGGCGGGAATGAACAAGACGCAACAGAGGCAAAAAACCACCAGCCATCAGCTTTGGCTACCTGGCTAGGCCCATTACGAACGTAAACAAAAAAGGGCGGGAAAATATGTTGAACAGTAATCACTTGACCCGTCTGTGTGCACGCTTGCTTGAGACTCATGCTTCATAAAACGCTAGCTATATTCAGCCAGCGTCAAAATATGCATTCGGAGTAAATCGGCTTAGAACTTAATCGTTGCTTCATAATTGTTTTTGCAGATGATGATTCGCATCCCAATGAAGAAGCCGCCGTTCCTATACATTCCTTGTTGCTGGAGCTTGGAGGTTCCGACAATACATCGCAAGCGCACAGTGGTATTAGAAAAGCGTCAGGAATGTCACGTGGACCGAGTTGCAGATCAGTGAGTGCAGCATCATCCAAGTCAGCATTGAGCAGACGAACTTCTGGTGGAGACGAAATTGCAGGTGAAGCTAATGACCTAGAAAAGAAAACGATGTTTTCGGTTAAGAGTAAACCGTCGTCTATTAGCAGAAAGGCGTCCGAAAAAACTGGCCTATTCGTTGGAAAAGATTTTGTGACTGGATTTGAGGCAATGCAGCAAATCGTTGATGAGTATGAAAATGCAGGTAACTTGGAAGGTAACGAGTTTGGTGATATGACAAAGAATGGTGTTGATGGTTTCGTACAAGAGTCGAAGGANAGCATTGAGCAGACGAACTTCTGGTGGAGACGAAATTGCAGGTGAAGCTAATGACCTAGAAAAGAAAACAATGTTTTCGGTTAAGAGTAAACCGTCGTCTATTAGCAGAAAGGCGTCAGAAAAAACTGGCCTATTCGTTGGAAAAGATTTTGTGACTGGATTTGAGGCAATGCAGAAAATCGTTGATGAGTATGAAAATGCAGGTAACTTGGAAGGTAACGAGTTTGGTGATATGACAAAAAATGGTGTTGATGGTTTCGTGCAAGAGTCGAAGGGAAAGCTGCTGCCACGTGGAAGTTCTGTAGACGTGTTCGTCAGTGATTCCAAGCTACCCTCGTTGCCAAACATCCAAGGGCCTAGTTATACGAAGAAGCATGATAATAAAGTTGTTTTGATCCCAGATGTGCTCGTGAAATCGCCCGAATTCAGCCCAACCAAAGAGACGTTCCCTCCTTTGACAGGAGATAAAACAAGCAAAGAAAATATTTACAAGCAAAACGTTGCATTTATGGACGATGTGAAACATGGAAAAGCGAGGGAAAATATCGTTGAAGACCTGTTTGGAAAGCGAAATGACTTGAGTAAATCTAAGAGTTGTCTAGCTGTCCCCAAGAATTTGGGTATGATGAAGAAGCGACAGAATATAGAACGGAAATGTAGTGCTAGTACAAAAAAATCGTGTTCAGCAGTTAAAATGCCTAACTCAAGAAAGAAAATAGAGAAACCAAATTGTAATGGAAAAGGGAAGAAGTGTAAGAAGGAATCTGCTGGGCAGAAACAGAACTTGAAGAGTAGAAAGCCAGACGAAGTGAACTTGGAGTATCTGAATCTTTTACCTGGGTTTGGTGATTGCCTAAATGATGATGAATTTAAGGACATGTTTGTTTATGAATGCTTTACACCTGAGATTGAAGTAACTTCCAACGGTATTCAAGAAGTTTGTGCGGCAGACGTCAGCCGACCACAGCCAACAGAGTGTAACATACTGCCTGAAAAATGCTCTGAAAGTCCCACTTTTTCAAATGGTCCTAATCCGTGTAACAGCCCACCAGGTTTCAATGAAAGGTATAAGAGTGTGCTCGATTTTTATGACAATGATTTAGGCCAAGAAAAGCCATCTACAGGGGGACACAGGAGTTCTTTTGACTTCAAACTTCTAGGAGTGAATACTACACACCCGGAGCTATCTATTGTTAATGAGGAAAATATTTTTGGGACAGAACAAGGAGAGTTTAGTGATTGTGATGAAACAGATAATCGGAAAGGAGTGCAAGGGGGAAGTGTGGATAGCTGCAAAAATACACCAGCAAGGGAGGTCCTTACGTCTGTTAGTATTGAAGATGAAATGAGCAGCACTGTGGATTGTCCTGATGTTACCGATGACATAAAATCACAGGGACACGAAGGATTAACTGACTCTGCAGAGCTCACCACATTTGCTGTTCAGGTGGAGTCTGGCGCCGAATCAGGCACAAAGGAGAACATTGAACTTGATCTGAATGGTAGCAAAACCTTCAGGGAGATGACTGAGTCGACTGTTGCTGTTCAAGAGGAGTCTGACGTCGAACCAAGCAGAAAGGAGAAAACGGAAGTTGATCTTAATAATAACAATAACTTCAGGGAGATGACTGAGATAATGTTTGCTTCGGATATTGATTTAGCCACCAGCACTGGATCAGGTCGTAGAATCTCCAACTGTAGCAGCATACATCGAAGTAGCATCTCAACACAGACATCGACTGATGGGTCTGAATGTGGCGACGAAGAGCTGTATGATTGGGTTAAAGGAAACGTACTTGATCAAGGGGCCTATGGAACTGTTTATCTCGCCCTGACTAATCGAGGGAAGATGGTTGCTGTGAAACAAGTTGTGCTGAGTAGAACGCATACGAAAGAATCTGAGAAGGTAAGAAATGGATGCTTTTTATCATAATTTTCGTTTTTTATGTATAATCCGATAAAAAGCTAAGATTGCATAATTACTAGTTACACTACTTACAAAATTACTCTACTCTACCACTAAAACGATACCAGAGGGAGCAAAAGACTGTGTCTACCCTGCGGCCATATCATAACATTTTTCATTTCATTTCATATATTTATTTAAAGTTGGTATTTACATAGTTTTCAAAGAATAAAGCTAATTAAACATAGAAAACTACTAATAAATATGGAGCAAAAAATACCAGACAATCCACATAACTACTCTGCAATAAAACTACGTCCCCCTTGCAGGTAATAGCAGCTAATTATTAGTAGCAGCATTTTATTCAAAACGTTATGTTGCATTTATGTATTTATTGTGTGCGATTCGTCGATGGGATTGGCGTGATTCTTGTATTGCTTCGTCTCTTAAACGTCAGTCAGGTAACAATGCAGTGCAGTGTATACAGCCTTTGAAGCGCAATATTCATTTGACATTGTACTGCACAGTTTAGGGTGAAAATACTCTTCTTCTATTTTTTAGTTTTGATATCATAATTTCCAATAGAAATTAACTGTCATGATCTTGATAAATTATGACTTCCCCTGATTCTTTTCTTCAGCAATACAAGAAACTTCAAGAGGAAATTCAGATGCTGAAATGCCTCACACACAGATACATCGTAAAGTAAGCTATTTCGAGTTTTCATTTATTTTCATGAATTTGTTGCTGTATTTTCATATTTCCCGTTGTTGCTTCCCTCCTTGTTTTGAAATGCTGTGTATTATGTGTAGTGGTATATATAACGTTTGCAACTATCTCTTAGACTGTTATCCCATATATTTAAACATGTGATGAATAACAGATCAAATTTTTGCCAATTGTCACTCCATTTCGAAACTGTTTCTTTCTTTCTATTTTTCTACCTAGCATCCGAAAGTAGTTTTAGGACGCTGAGAAGCTAAGCTTATCGAAGCAGTGTCCTGGTCATTCCTCTAGATGTGACCACACCTCGTGATTCCTTTAGCCTGGAATTAAAGAGAGTTGGCGATTCTCCTCACACTTTGTAGCAGGCTCGGCAGGGCGGGGACTTGAACCACCAACCTTCAGATTGGTACTCAAACATGCTACCACTGAGCCATCCCCGCTTGTATTTGAAGTCGTTGAAACTGTTTTGACGTCTTTGAAGCCTTAACACTGTGAACCAGAATGTAATTTATGTTTTGGCATATATTTCTATATAAATTTCTTTCCAGGTTTATTGGTACAACAATGGAAGACAATGCAGTCAACATTTTCATGGAGTACGTTCCAGGTGGTTCTTTGGCACTTGTTCTTAAAAGGTTCGTTTCAACATTTGTATCCACATTCTGTGACCTTCAGTGCCTATTTCCTTTCAATTTTTATTTGTATATGTTAGTCCTTTTTGTGAATAAAGAAATCGTTTCCCGTAAAAGACACTTCTACAGATACATTATAGTGTTTCATTTTTAATAAAGATGGATCAAAGATACAGTATTTATTGGGTTCAAGCATTGATTCAAGCCTCTTGAATAGAATGTTGTCATCTTTTCTCAATTTTTGCAAATTTGCTCTGACTTTAGCATTTCTTTTTCAAGGAATTTTATTCTCATGCAATATTTCCTCATTTGAATATTACTATGTTGTGTTAATATTGCGTTTGAAGTGAAATTTACACACATTAAACTTTAACTCCATAGGCCAACTAAAAACAATCCACAATGCAACAAACGTCTTTCCTTCCTTTTAGGTTTGGACCCTTACCCGAGCAAGTCTTTCGACGTTACACCCGTCAAATCATCAGCGCTATTGCATATCTGCATTACAATGGTATAGTTCACAGGGATATCAAAGGAGCAAACATCATGCTTACATCAGGGGGTGTTGTCAAGTTGATTGACTTTGGATGTGCAAAACGCCTGGTAAGTGTATCTTTCATTTTAGTTTCGGAAAGTGCATCTTTATTGATCGACCAACCAGCTGTTTTTCAAGACAAGGATGATTGTTTTATGCTTTTACGCTTTTTATTTCAGTTTAGAATTGAGCACAACCTGTACGAAAATACAATGCCATGTAATAGCCAAATACAAGCCTAGTAGTTATGGCCGTGTAACCTTGTTCTGGTCTAGAAAAGACTTGCTGTGACCTTGTAAATGGCTCGAAAATGCTAATTAGCTTTGTGGAAACCTTGTGGAAGCCTTGTGGAAACCTTGGGGAAACCTTGTGTAAGACTGGTTGTAACTTCGAATCTTACTGATAGCCTTGTAATTTTCTTCAAAGGTTAGTACAAGGACATAACAATGTCATAATCCCTCCTAGAGGGCTAAAACTCGGCCTGTACAAGGCAAGTTTAACCTCGTATTTTTGTACAGGAACGATAAATTTGTGATAAATTTGAAGATCTTTTGAGAAAGCCTCATAGAAAGGCCCATTTACCTTTACGTTACCTGTCTGTGGACTTTTTAGTCATTTTGCTTATAAAGCATAGTTCACGAGAGAAGAACATCAAGATTTAAACAAAAGTTTATAAGTCAGAGCCTCGAGAAAGATGCAAAAATATTTGTTGTCCAGCTTGAGGAACTACTGGATGTGCCAAAATGAACTATGCACTTTTGGCAGGCCACGATAAATCGTACACGGGACCGATTTTGAAGCTTAATCTTTAGCAGAAAGCCGGAATTAGATTCTAGGACTTTTTGCAAATTNCAAGATTTAAACAAAAGTTTATAAGTCAGAGCCTCGAGAAAGATGCAAAAATATTTGTTGTCCAGCTTGAGGAACTACTGGATGTGCCAAAATGAACTATGCACTTTTGGCAGGCCACGATAAATCGTACACGGGACCGATTTTGAAGCTTAATCTTTAGCAGAAAGCCGGAATTAGATTCTAGGACTTTTTGCAAATTTTTCCGTTTTCCGATTTTAGAGCTAGAAGCGAGTTTCTTAAAATTTTCGTTTTCGAAGAGACTGAAAACTATCAAAAAACGTTCTCTCCCTGTCTATTCATGTCGATTCTTTAGAAAACTTGATCGATGTTTTTTGATCGTTTTCAGTGTTTTCGAAAACTGAAATTTTAAGAAACTCGCTTCTAGCTCTAAAAACTGAAAATGAAAAAATTTGCAAAAAATCCCAGTATCTAATTCAGGCTTTCTGCTAAAGATTAAGCCATAAATCTTCAAAATCGGTCCAGTTTATTTTGGCACACCCGGTAAGTTATATTAGGAGATCTAGACTGTATTAGAGGAACTATTACATTATGTGACAAATGTGTTTAATCAATGTATTCTCTGAAACCCAACAGTGCTTACTGAATCCTTTTTGTGCCTAGGCACACAGCCTAAGATGACAAAAGAATGCTTATACAAAGTTGAGGTGCCTATCGGAAAAAAATGATGTTTCTCTTTTTTAAGAAGCTCTTGGAACCAGGATCCCGAGTTCCTGGGATTTGTAGTGGTCTGAGCATATAAGCATTTCCTTGTACTTGGAAGGTTAAAATGTCTTGAATTTTGCTCATTAGTGCATTTCTTTTTATGCCCAGGATATGCGATATCAAAACCATTTCGCTCTACTTTCAGAACCTCAGCTTAACACAGTCATCACAGTTACTACATTCGTGCAAAGGAACACCATATTGGATGGCTCCTGAGGTCATACGAAGTACGGGGCATGATAGGAAATCAGATATATGGTAAGTGATCGTAACTTACTGGGTGTCCCAGAAAAATTGTGCCCCGTTTGCCTGATAATTGCAACAAGAGGGCAAACAATTTTCGCCAAACTTTTATATGATGTTGCTCCTCAGATGTTCAAATAAAATTTGCTGCCATCCCCGTAAAAATCCATTGAAAAATTATGAAGTCATGACCTTCACAAGACAACATGGCTCTGGAGTCATCATGATGCACAACAGGTACCCTCCCTTGCTATTTTCAAGGAAATTATCAATAAAGTCATCAGTGGAAGTTAATCGAAACCCGTATTTTTGTAAAATTTTAGTGGTCGTATGTAATTTCTTTCATTTGCAGATTTGGGCACGGCCATCTGCAAAGCAACCCATTTGGACAGACAGGGTTAACAAGAGCAAATTTTGTAATACAGTAGCATCAGTTGCGTTTGATTGACACCTCAATTCAAAGCAATTAGCGACTGGAGACAAAAGACATTCTCTCATTCAGTAATTCAGAACAAACAAGGCCGCAAAAGTTGCCCTGAAACCAGAAGGACAAACTCTCGCCTTGTGCACGCGAAAGGTGGATCAAGTGAACAAAATTCGCCAGGCAGATCTTTAGATTTACCCTTTAGTTATAAGCGCATAACTTCTATTAAAAACCACTTTCGCGTGTGCAAGGTGAGAGTTTACCCTGCTGGTTTCGGGGCAACTTTTGCGGCCTTGTTTGTTTTAAATCACTGGTTAAGAGAATTTCCTTTGTCTGCAAGCGTTAATCGCTTTGAACTGAGGTGTCAATTAGAGCAACTGACGCTATTGTGTTACAAAATCCGTCCTTGTTGACGGTTGACGGGGCTGCCATGTATAAAAATTAAAAAAGAAATAACAACTTTAATCTCCGAGGTATGATATCGCATGAAACCTTTTTAACTTTTTGAGTTTCTTTCCAGGAGTATCGGTTGCACAGTGTTTGAAATGGCAACTGGAAAACCTCCTTGGTAAGTTTTGGAATCGTGTATACTTTCGGTTTATTCGTTCTTGTTGCTTGGTAATTCTTGTCCATTTCTTTTTGTTAGGGCATTTATATTTTATATCTTAGTGTACATTTTGTCGCAGTAGGATTATTTTAACTCGTCGAATAAGAATTTTCAAATAAAAATATCAAAACAAGGAAGTAGTGGCAATTTTTTAGACTTGCCTGTCACGCAAAATGCTTTGCTACGCCTCAAAATCTATATGATGACACTTTTACTCGTGACTGGCAAAAATGTTTTTTGATGTTTTATTAAGTTATCTCTGTATTCATTTCTTTTTCAATATTATTTATACACAAACTAACCCTTCAGCAAATGAAAATATATAACATCTATTAACAATGATTAAAACCATAAGAATGAAATTCTACAGCCCTATAAAACTTGATAATTGCTGTTCTTCCAGGGAGTTGTGTCTGAGAGTTTAGCATTCAAGTTGTTTTTTAAATCTAAGTTAAGCTAATTGAATGTACATTGAATGAAAAATTAGAATGTAAATTCCCCAAAGTCAGATGACTCTTTGCTGTTTCACTAACAAGGACAGATTTGGTAAGACAACAGCACGAGTTGGTTTTGATTGACACCGCTATTCAAAGCGATTAGCAATCACAGACAAAGGAAATTCTCTCAACCAGTAATTCAAAACAAGCAAAGCCGCAAAATTTTCTCTGAAACCCAGGTATCTAGCGCACTCGTTGTACATTCCAGAAATTGTTTTTAAGAGCAAACATGAGCACATATCGAAAGAAGAAGGATATATCTGCACATCTGCCAGAGCATTTAATTTATATGATTCAATAGCCGATTGAGAGGCGATTCAATTCTCTTATTTTTGGGTGCAATTAAAACACTTACTGCTCCGCTTCTGAACCAAAGAAATAGAATGCCCGAGGTAGATGTTTAGATATCTCCTTCTTCTTTCGATATACGCTCATGTTTGCTCTTAAAAACAATTTCTGGAATGCACAACGAGCGCACTATATACTTGGATTTCAGAGAATCATTTGCGGCTTTGTTTGTTTTGAATTTCTGGTTGAGAGAATTTCTTTTGTCTGCAGCCACTAATCGCTTTAAATTCAGGTGTCAACAAAGCATCTCATGCTATTGTGTTGCAAAATCTGTCCTTGTTTGTTTCACTAGCCTCAATCAAGCATCAGGAAATTGGTTATCATGTATCACTGTCAATCACTGTCAATGAATGTTGTATTTGATATATAGGTATGGTTGTCCTTATGCAGCGATGTATGCCATTGCCAGTGAAGATACACAGATACCAACTTTACCTGATCAATTTTCAGAAGCAGCAAGAGATTTTGTCGCAACATGCTTAAAAAGGTAGGTTCTCTATTTGAAACTTTGCCATGCGATCTCCTGAATTAAGGGCCTCTTCAAATAGCCACGTCTTCTAAATATCTTCTTATAACTTCAACAAACATAAAAGAGAGTTAAAATGAGTAACACNAAATGTAGGGATTTGAGCCTCGTCGAATCATGCTGCCATATAATGGACCATTTAACTGTTCTATAGAGGGGTTTGGATCGAGCGATAATTGTATACATTTTTATAGGAAAGGTTCGATTGCACAGCATTATAGCTTCTATCATTGTTGCACATATGCACTTTCGAAAATTCGCCTGATTTACGCATCGCTCGAGACAGACTGGAAAAAGTTTAGGATAGCTGAAAGACCTATTTTGACCTATTTCGGTTGCTTGTAATCTTTTCTCATTTTAATCTATTTATGCACAATATCCTTCCAGCTGCTATTCAATACTATAGAAAATATACAGTTTATTGATTAGTATCATATGCAAGCAACAAACATTTGAGGCCAATGTTAGATGCTATTCTTTCAGGGAGTCGTGTTTTAATTGGCGTTCAACTCATCAAATGTATTTTTAGTTGCTTTTTAAATTGGCACAAGGTAGGAATTTCCCTAATACTTAAAGGGATTTCAACCCAGACCTTAAGGGCTGAAAGGAAAATCCTTTTTGGCATATTCCAGATTGCACCTTGGAATCTGAAGAAAGATTCTGTACGCAAGGAAAGATACGGTTTTTTGCATGCAGAATCATTATTTAAGGAGTTAAGGTTTGAAGTTGATCAAACAAAATATGTTTCTGAGTTTCATGAACAATACCTTTCTCCTAGAAATCCCGAGGAAAGATGTTCTGCTGGAGAACTTCGAAGACATGAATTTATCAGGATGAACACCAAAGGTCGTAAGTTACCATCACTTTCATATACTCACTAACAAGGCAACAAAAAGTCAGAATTTTTTTTCATATCGATTTATTTTTGTATCATGAATTTATTTGAATAGATATTAGGTCATTTTATGGTTTAGGGTGCATGTGGATTAAAGATTTTTGTATCATCATTTTATTTGAATAGATATTAGGTTATTTTATGGTTTAGGGTGCATGTGGATTAAGGACTAAGTTGTCTCAACCTTTCGTCAAAGCAAACATTCATAGGTAGTTTGCCTTTTTGATGGGGCTCAAATCTTTCAAATCTTTAAAAAGGTGGATGTAAAACTCTTTGACATTTTGCTTTGAATTGAATGGCTTTTACGGAACTTATGGAAGTTTGCCGTAAATCTGCCTTGGAAATTGTTTGATATATTTTTTTTTTTTTCAAAATCGTGGCAATTTAATTATTTTTGAAAAATGTATGGAAATTTTTGAAAAAGTTTACATCATCGTAAATCCTAAACCAATTGAGGAAAAATGATATAACCTTCAAGAAAACCATAGTTTATGAAGGTCTACAATATGGTAGGAAGCAGAAATTTGTAGCTTTTCTGATTTAGGATTTTGAAATTTGATGATGTCATAGCCTCAAATTGGATAAATGCCGCCATTATGAAAATAATCAAGATATCAATNTTTTACGGAACTTATGGAAGTTTGCCGTAAATCTGCCTTGGAAATTGTTTGATATATTTTTTTTTTTTTCAAAATCGTGGCAATTTAATTATTTTTGAAAAATGTATGGAAATTTTTGAAAAAGTTTACATCATCGTAAATCCTAAACCAATTGAGGAAAAATGATATAACCTTCAAGAAAACCATAGTTTATGAAGGTCTACAATATGGTAGGAAGCAGAAATTTGTAGCTTTTCTGATTTAGGATTTTGAAATTTGATGATGTCATAGCCTCAAATTGGATAAATGCCGCCATTATGAAAATAATCAAGATATCAATAAATTTCCACGGCAGATTTACAGGAAAAAACCTTAAGTTCCCTCCAAGCCATTTATTTCAGAGAAAATTGCAATAGAGTTTTATTCCAACCCTTTTAAAGTTTAACCGGCATGCTTTGCATGTGCTATCTCTTTGTCGTTGATTATTTTTGTGGACTATGACAATAGAGTAGACCAGTAGACCTTTGAGCTATTCTGCAAAAGAGCCTGGATCGAACATTATTTTTATACATTTTTATACGTAATCGATCGTGTGGCGTTAAAGCTTCTATCGTTATTGTGCAGATTCGGAAATTCTGCAGAATGCAGCAACATTTCGTTCGATTCTGATTCATTTTAGAATAGCTAAAAGGTCTATAGTGACAGCAAAGAGACCACAAATGGATGTATTCACAAAGTATGCTGGTTGCAACTACCCCTTTGAACGTTTCGTAAACGGGAACCCTATATACATATACACGAACCCTATGGAGTTGTCCTTATATCGAGAAAGTTATGTCATTGAAGTATCCTCAACTACAATCCTTGACTATGCCACGGGACATTATTCTCTGGGTTTATCCTATCTCCAAAACCGTTTTAGCGGTAATTTTGTCCTCTACCCATTTTAGTCACCCCTGTCCAATTTTCAATTTTTCCGCCAAGAAACCTTCTATGTCTGTTTTCATTGCTTGATCCACTGCACCCCCAAACTAGCCTGCCGGACAGGATAAAGTAATTTGAAGCAAATCGAAAAGGCTTTGCTAAAGGAGAAAACAAACAATTATGAATAACATGACACTGTATGAGTAATCAATGCACCATGTTTCCATCATCCTTCCTGGATTGAGCGAGTAATATTTACCGCGATAGCTAAACTTACTCATTGATTTTTGACAATTTTTCAAATGTTTCTCAGATCATGATTTCTTCTTTCGCATAGCCTTTACATCGATAATAGTTAGAACTGCTTGCTTCAGTTTCTTTGGTCAATTTTTATTTAGGATGATTGTTAAGCCTTCTGGTATGCAGTCATTTTAGCTTTTATCAATTCTATGCTGCTATGAAAGGAAGCATTTCTCATAGAGTCTCTGATGTAGCTTTTTAAACTTGTAAATAAAATATACACTTAGAATAGTGAGGGAATTGATTGATAGATTGATTGCTAAGTAGGCCCTTTAGCTATTTAGTAAGGGGGCTGAGACGAGGGACATTTTTCTTGTAGTGGAAAAATTGTTCGAAGTTTGAATGCCTGTTACTAAATTGCTGAAGGGTTTGGTTGCTGATGTTATAGTCTTGTAATCTAGTTGTTTGTCGAGGCGGCCAGCTGAGCCGTTCTGTGGCGCACCAATCAAAGAGCAACATTTTCAGTCGAGGGAAGTCGAATGCCAAATATGGCAGAATGAAACTCGGATATTGCGGTCTGATTGGTTGATCAGATTTGAGCTTCATTGATCGAGGCAACGATGCTGACGGGCGTTGGCTTTCGCAGCTTCGAGCAAATTTGCCTGATCTACCTTATCTCCAGACAAGACGATTATTGCAAAATAAATAAGATTTTTATGCTGTTTGGATCAAAGGAACATTCTTCTAAGTATTGCTGACCAATAACCTTTAGTTTTGAAGCGTTCTGGCATCGATGTTTTCGACCATAAAGCTTAGGCCTACTACGGTGGTCGTTTCAACTTGCAGTTAGATTATGAGACGTAGTTGTTGCGGTATATCAGTGCTGCCAATGAGCGTAACTACAACGATGTAATACGTCTACTGATCTTATATGCTAGACTAGCCTACATTTTTAAACATACATGAATATTTTTAAGGGAAGAATTTTTAAATCATATTTTCATGAGTAAAAGAAGTAAATAGTATCATTCAGAGCTTTTAGATGTATTTTATTACAAGTTGTAAGTTTTTATCAAAATATATATTCATGATGTGTGAAACAGTGTCAGCTACTTCCTCTCATCTTCTGCTATGCTCTTCTTATTTTGGACGTGAAGTCGGTTTCAAAGATTTTTGTACCATAAATTCTCGAGTAAAACCCAACAAAGTTTTGGATAGGGTGCTTTTCCGAGGAGGGGGGTTTTTCTACAAGGAGGGGCTATCAAATAGCGATGGATGCGTGATGACATCAAGGGCGATATAGACTTGCCCCAAATCTATCTCTAAAATCCATCTTACCGTTCCCATGGATCTGTCATTCCAGCATTCCGTCAAGAAGGCGATTCTCGCTCCCTCTTTCCGGAATGTTGGAATGGCGGGTCAAGGAGCTACTNTTTTATCAAAATATATATTCATGATGTGTGAAACAGTGTCAGCTACTTCCTCTCATCTTCTGCTATGCTCTTCTTATTTTGGACGTGAAGTCGGTTTCAAAGATTTTTGTACCATAAATTCTCGAGTAAAACCCAACAAAGTTTTGGATAGGGTGCTTTTCCGAGGAGGGGGGTTTTTCTACAAGGAGGGGCTATCAAATAGCGATGGATGCGTGATGACATCAAGGGCGATATAGACTTGCCCCAAATCTATCTCTAAAATCCATCTTACCGTTCCCATGGATCTGTCATTCCAGCATTCCGTCAAGAAGGCGATTCTCGCTCCCTCTTTCCGGAATGTTGGAATGGCGGGTCAAGGAGCTACTGAAAAGGGAACGTGAAGACGGACTGAAGAGATAGGCAAAATGAAATGCTGCAGGCAAAATAAAGCTGTGGGAGAAAGTTTGCTTTGGGTAACAATACACTCTTTTTTATAAGAATGCTATAAACTTTGCCCAGCCTTGATATTTTTCCTCTTATTTCCTTCAAATCTGGTTTTATATTAACATCGCAAAACAGGCAACTGCTGACAAAAACGAGACACAATTATGCGAGCTGAGGCTGAGCAATATTCTTATAATATTCTTAAAGATTGGATGATTCTGAGTCTGAATATTCTTATAAACATTCTTCTTATGAAAAGAAAAGAGTGTAGGCCACACAAATAGGACAACAGGTGGTGTGGGTGAAGTGAACATTTATCAAGGACTAGCCGAAAATGACTAATATTCTCTACAGGACGAGTATGGGTCTAACTTAGGCCTTATCAATACATTTCATAGTCTTCATTCAGCCCTTGGTTCTACAGGGTGTCGAAAAAAGAACTCCTGTTTGAAAAATGACCATAATTTGATCTCATGGCTGGTCTTCAAATTTATGTTTTGGCAAGAAGATCAAAGTCCAGATCATTTTGCTAGGAACAACTGAGCTCTTTTTATGGCTGCCTTGTTTTTGATGCATGCTGTTGTAAAAGCGTTGATGATTACCAGGGTGATTTCCTTATTTGTCGTATTTTAACAAGGATAGCTTGCGTTTTCTTTCCACCAAAGAAGCTTAGATATATTTGGATCCTTGGCAAATAACATTTTGTCAAAGGTGTGATATCGAATTTTGATGATTTTTGAACGGGGGTAATTTTTGCGACAGCATCAAAATATTTAATAGACGTATGGAGAAAAGTGCAAAACATCAAAATATTGAACTAGAAGTCACAAAAGATGATTCCTAGAAATTGTAAAACCCGTGTAACATAAAAGTTTGAAAATGCCAATTCGCGAAAATTTATTGCGCAAAAAAGGAGTCAGCAATGAAACACAGGGAAACAAGGAATTAATGTAGACAATTTGTTCTAGTGAGCTTGAGCATGCGTGATAGATTTTGAAATAAAATCTTTGACAATGGAAGAAAACAAAAACGTGAACACGGAAAGAATATTTCACTGCAGCTTTTAGGCGCATTTCAAGAAGTAGTATCGAACAAGCTGCAGTTATGAAGTGAAAAAGATGTGGGTTAAACCAGAAGAAGTCCTACTTGCAAATGCATTTTGGTAAGGGCGGTTATTGCTTTGATATCAAAGATAAACACGTCATACAGTTTGACCTCACCGACCGGCCTAAATAAGATATAGGTCCAAAGGGCCTAAATTGAATTCGTTGGCAAGCTTGAAATAGAGCAATTAGAATGTATGTAAGCTGATCCCACGTGCAATCCTTCTTGAAAAATGAAGCAAAATTTGTGGAGCATGCACATACATAGATTGCAAATCAAGCAAGACAAG
>REGL01000002.1:300659-328540 GCA_004194395.1 Aurelia aurita complex sp. Pacific | reverse complement strand
TGCTTGCGGTGCCGAATGAATGAATAAGTTTGAAGGCAGAAACACCGCAATACGACAAAAACAACAGCAAATTTATTCAATACCAATATTTCGTCCTGCCAGGCAGCACTTTAGATTGGTTGTTATTTTCCTGTAGTTCCTTGTTAGTCTATCTTTGTATTCATTTTAGTATCTGTTAAATGTAATAGCTCCAGGGTACTCTCTTTTTGCTCAGGGTATCAGGTTGCAATGTATTTTCATGCTCCTTTTAGTATCGTCTTGTAATGTTATTGTTTGTTAGCATATTGTACATTTTAGGAGAATGTGTATTTATAAAAATATCTTTATAACAAAATTTATTATTTTTTAAATCTATAATGAAATGAGTAGTATTTATTTTCATATGCCTGTTCTTAGAAAAGACTTTGTGCGTTTAATATTTAACTGTCTTGTTGTAGAGAGTTTCGACTCCACGGATGATGCCAAAGAATTTGTGAAAGCCAAAGTTGTCAGTCTTCTAGCAACACACACTGAAGGAATCAGTGCAGAACCTTCTGGTGACAATGAGAGTACAAAATTCCAAGCTGCTTGCTCGAGATTTAAAAGATTATTTGCAATGCCTGAAGAAGAAAAACTCGTCAATTGTAAGTTGGTTTTCTTTTATTACACAAATTCTTGCAAAAATAGATAGGGTTTTCTATTATTACACAAATTACTGCAATGATATTTATAGTTAAACAAAATGTCTTTACAACAAAATTTATTATTTTCTTATAATAGCCTGATTGTCAACAGGAAACAATTTTTTAAAGACTGTACAGCAAATGAAACATTGATCAGTGGTCATAAGATATTCCCCATTAAAATTTTGAACTCTCTATTTTATTCTGGTCATTTCATGACACGTGCATCTTGATATGAAATTAAAACTTAGCATGTACCTCTCCAGCTCTTTGTAAGATCTTACCATACATTGCAAAGCAAAATTTTGTGAGATATACTCTCTTAGAATCTACAATGTCTGGAAGGTGCAGATTGCTTCTCTTACTCTGCATACCAGGCTTAAAGTCTGTACTTCACTTTTAGTGTTTTGCAGGTTTTGCAGGTTTTGCCTTGCAAAAGAGTTCCAAACTTTTCAAGACTGTAGAAAAGTGTAACAAAGAGCAAAGCATTTTAAACGCCTTGCAAACCTCTCAGAGAATGCCAAAAGAACGTTGACACTGTTATTTCTTACCATTCACTTTTGAAATACTTAAAGTGAATGACCTGAGATATATAGCGCTTTTCTGTAAATAGGACAAAGAAAACCAAATCCCTCTGTTGTTTTCTTTAGCATTGCTTTCTTTCGCGATGCTGTGGATTATCAAATACAAAAGGCTATTTATAAATTTATGAGATCTCATCTTTAACTCAGGTTATTCACTTTAAGTTGGCATAAATACCTAAAGTTTGTCTCTGGCTCGAAATTAGACTTTCATGATAAGTTAGGAATTCGTGGACAAATTGGAGCATGAAAGGATTTTTCAGCGTTTGAATATTATCATATTTCTGCAGACTATTCGTGTAGCATCTGGAAAGGGAAGCTTCCTCGACAAGGATGGATGTACTTATCTGTCAACCATATATGTTTCTATTCCTATCTTCTTGGCAAAGAAACAAAATTGGTGATTAGATGGACTGATATTCTGGTAAGGTTCTTAATTTGATGTTTTTCACTTTGCTGTTTATGCAACTTTTTATATTTGGATCGACCTCAGGTGGATTTGGATGGTTTTATGTTAACTTGAGTGGATTTAAGAAACAAATTCTGGTGTAATTTCTACTTCTACTACCGGGTGTTCAAAAAAATGTATACAGATTTTGTTCACTCCAGCGATGTGAATCTAGATTTAATCAATGGCTAATCACTCTCAAACTGTTCCTCAACAGTTAACTTGAACATAGATACCTCGTTTGTAGGTATGGGTGCTCTAAGAGCAGAAATATCAATCTTGAAAACTCGAATTTGCATCAACCTGCAAACCAGAGCTTTGACCTTTTTGGCCTAAGCAAATTCTTGAGCACATCGAAATTAAGAACTGAAATCAATGAAAAATTAAGAAACTTTCCAATGGGTNTAAGAAACAAATTCTGGTGTAATTTCTACTTCTACTACCGGGTGTTCAAAAAAATGTATACAGATTTTGTTCACTCCAGCGATGTGAATCTAGATTTAATCAATGGCTAATCACTCTCAAACTGTTCCTCAACAGTTAACTTGAACATAGATACCTCGTTTGTAGGTATGGGTGCTCTAAGAGCAGAAATATCAATCTTGAAAACTCGAATTTGCATCAACCTGCAAACCAGAGCTTTGACCTTTTTGGCCTAAGCAAATTCTTGAAGCACATCGAAATTAAGAACTGAAATCAATGAAAAATTAAGAAACTTTCCAATGGGTGACTGAGGGGTGACTTCTGGCAAATAGACCAGCACAAGGTCTAATATTGTTCAAATTGTATCAATGCTATCGTTGATTTATACGCTGTGCCTTAAGAAATTGCTTAGGCCAAAAGGCCAAAGCTCTGGTTTGCAGGAAGAGTCAAATTTGAGCTTTCAAGATTAGCATGTCTGCTCTCAAAGCACCAACACCAACAAATGCGGTACATTTGTTCAAGTTAACTATCGAGGAACATTTTTAGAATGATTGATTAGACATTGATTGAAGCTAAATTGACAGCGCTGGAGTCAGCGAAATCCGTATTAATTTTTTGGGACACCCGGTAGTTTTGGTTTTTTAAACTTTAATGTGACTGCACAGAAAAACTTTAACTCGTTAGTTAGCTTATATCCTGTTTGGTGGAATCCATACCTCACCAATTTTCTTTCGTTAATTACCTAAAGCAAATTCTTCTTGATATGTTTTATAGGGATTGGAGAGGACCAACAGTGTTGTGCTTCCTGATGCTATTAAAGTGATCACTAGAGATGGAGAGGTGATTTAAATTAAATGTTGGTACAATCAACAACAATAAGCATTAACAACTGTTTAATGTTATTATTTTCTCCATTGTCTTTATTATCTTTCTATGTTGTTGACCAGAAATCAAGTCTATTTATCGTCCTTCGAGATTTTTTTTATACATTACAAAGCAAAATTTTAAAGAAGAGAAATTTCTCCAGAAGAAGCAATGTAACTATTTATTTCTTTAAAGAGACAGCAGTAGAGAGCCAGTAATATTTCGGCATGCTTCATAGGTAGAGGCTAGGGAATGAAACCCTTCTCAGGAATCTTAACTTTCATGTAACCAGGACTAGTTTTGGTTATTTACGATTCTATGTCACTTAAAGAGTCATTGCTAATCATGATCCTTTTAGCGCTCAGCAGAGAGCAAAAGAAAAGGCACCTTGGCCAGAAACTGCTTTGATATACCGTAAAAGCTCTGTTTAGTCCCCCATCTCTAATAAACCCTTGCCCTCTGAGCGAAAATTTAAAATAAGCCACCCTCTCTATCAAGCCCCCCCCCCCACTTATATCAAATTCTAGAGGCTACCAAAAATGTTCTATTTATTTAGCTAAACAAGTTTGCATGTTAACTTTGATGGGGTTAGGGATAAAACTGTGTCGAATATGTGTGTTTGACTCGTAAATTTGTATTTTGAATCCGCACAATTAGCTGTGAATGCTGTGAATTGAGTGATATCTTGATTAATTTCAAAATGGCAGCATTTATTAAATTTGAGGCTATGGCGTCATAACATTTCTAAATCCTAAACCAAAAAAGCTACAGACTCCTGCTTGCCACCAAATTGTAGACTTTCATAAACAATGGTTTTCATGAAGGTTACATCATTTTTCCTCTATTAGTTTAGGATGTACAATTACTTTAATTTTTTCAAAATTTTCCATGAACTTTTTAAAAATATTTGAATTGCCGCCATTTTGAAAAAAATCAATATATCAAAAAATTTCCACGGCAGATTTGCAGCTAAGTACCATAAGTTCATTTCAAGCCATTGAATTAAAAGAAAAATTTCATAGAATTTTACACCCACCTTTTTAAAGATTTGAAAGATTTGAGCCCTATGCTTAAAAGGACAGTCTTTCACGGAGCAAGTTTCATCCTCTGTATGAACAATAACAATAACAATAACATAAAGATGCAATGAATATTGATCCCAAAGACCTATGTCATCTAATGCTGTATGGAAGCCCTTCCCTTCCAGTGATAGATAATAGAATGGTAATAGAAGCAATCATCCAATATATTGAGAAATCCGAACGTTTTATATAGTAAAGGCTGTTTGTGGAATGGTTAATCGATCGTCCGTCCGACCTGGAGTGGGATTTCTTAATTATGAAATGTATCGATTGGGTAGTTGGTCTTGCTGTATAACCATGTCCATCCAACCAGACGTTGCTGTTTGGCAACTGTAGAAACATATGGGCCCAATGCTTTCTCAATAGTTCAAGGGATCCATGTCGGGCCGGCTTCCGGTCAGCCGTTTTATTCTCCTCAGCGATCAGGCTTTTCGTTTTACGTTCCTTTCAATGGCAATTTTTCTTTTGCGTTTAATTCCTTAGTTAATTGTTAAGTGTCAGTCATTGTGGGAGCTCGCTGACCACGTGTCCTTTCCTGCAATGAGTGGCACAGTAATTGTATTGTTGGATGTTTCTGTGTTTTAAATTGATATAAAAGAAAAAAGAATAGCAATTGGTGTTTATAATTTTTTTTGTTTTTACAGCATTACTTCTCTTTGTTGCTGCACGTATCAGAGACATTCAAAATGATGGAGCAACTTGCAAATATTGGAATGAGAAGGCAAGCTATTTAGACAGAAAATTTCTTTCTTTAAGTATTAATCAAAGCATTTTTTAAAGGTGGTAATGTTCTATATCGGAAAAGTTATCTTGAAAGATAGCAACGTCAGTGCTTGGTTCCTTGACCAATCATTGCTCAAAAGATTATGAGTCTTCTGAAGGTCATTGCTGCATCCCCTTTCAACGGATTTTTACGGGGATGGCAGCAAACTTTATTTGAATATCTGAAAAACAAAATCATATAAAAGTTTGGCGAGAATCTTTTGCCGTTGTGTCGCAATCTTCAGGTAAACAGGACACAATTTTTTTTGGGACACCCGGTAGAGTGCAAATTTTGATTACCTTCGTTACATCTTAAAGGGAATCGACATAGTTAAAAGCTGGCCCGGGCCATGTCAAAAATACAATCTATTGTACTCGACAACTTTGACGCATCCGTTTTCATTGTGTAGGTAAAGAAACAATGAGTTTGTGGGCGTTCCTTTAGCCTATTTATAGCGGCTGCGAGATATAGCAATGTCTGTTCCCTTTAACGTTCATTATGGTACCATGAAATCGTGAAATGAACTGGATCTATGTATTATTTCTCCTTTTCCAGGTTACTCTCTGAAGAGTCGTTTGAACAAGACAAATCTTTGCCTACTCCACACAGGTGAGAAAACTTTCTGTATTGTCTCAAAACACTGCTCACCTTGTTATTGGAAATGATGTACAGTAAAAACCCGCACATAAGAACATTTATTTCTTAAGAACCTACAGCCTGAAATCATATATTTTTTTACCCAATGGATAAGAACTATTTCAGCCTGATATTATAACTAGGTTCTTAATAAAGGGTTTCATTCATTCATTGGGAAATAAATGCAATCTGTTTGCCAATCGACCTCTTTCGTGAACTCCAAAACATTACTTGCAGAACTGTAATAGGCAGGGCCTGCAGGGGTAAACTGGGTAAGCTTGGGTTGAAATGGATAGGGCCCAGAGTGTAGATAAGTTTGGCTAAGATTTAGATTCACATATTTCCCTTTGTTAAGAACCTACCCTGATTACTGGATGTGCCTCATTGCATAAGAACCTAAACAGGCTGAGTTTAAAGTCTTAGGTTCTTATGTGCGGGTTTTTACTGTATACTAAATATGTATACACCGTTTCTGTTACTGGAGTAGCAACATATTTTCCCTTGCCCTAAAAAGTGTTCCAGAATGCCTCAAGATGATACTCCTGCTGTAAGAGGACCGATGTTATGTATACTAAATGTGTATATACCGTTATTGTTGATGCATGCGAAGTACATTTCCCGAGCCCTCAAGAAAAGTTACTAATTTTCTGTTTTGGCTCAAAACATTGCTCACCTTGTAACGTAGAACGGTGAATACTAAATGTGTATACTTCTTTTTGTTTCTTACTCAGTGATAACTAGGTTTGAGGAATCTGATGAATACATAGCAAGCATAATACAGGCTTCGAAATGTGTTATTTTGTTTGCTTGCCCAGTAGAATCTTTAAAGAGGTGCCACACGGATTTTAAACAATTACTTGTAAAAAGAAGGAGGCTCTATGTTTTGTTTATTTTGCGCTGGTGACATATTTTTAATTGTTGAGTGTCGTTTGAAGGGCAAGAGAAGTTTCTTGAAAGTTGTTGTTGACAAGAGGAACACGCGTCTTACTATGAAATTATTGCAATCGAAATAAAACGAAATTTGAAAGCTCTTCTGGTGGCAAAAAACGTGACCATTGTCCAAATGAATTTTATCCGACACTTCATTCCCTGATTAAATGAAAATCACGCCAAAGAAGCTGTCAAGATGTCAAAATTTGATCCTGGCGTTTTAGGCTGTTTTCAGGTTGTGCTCCAAATTTTTAAAACAATTGACATGAGAGTTCTTCCTTTTGGAATTGTTAGAATGAAACGTGGCAAGAAGGTGAAGAAGAAAGTCCATTCGACGTTGAAAAGGGATTTGGAAGCAAGAGCAAAGAGCGAGCATTACAGGTAGATAGATGTTATTTTTATTTGAATTATACAGTAGAAACCCGAACGAAAAAACCTAGTTTTATAAGAATCTTGAGGCGCTGAAATTCCATGATTAAAACTTTTTAAACAAGAACCCACAAGAGGCTCAAATTTCTGAAGGTTCTTGTATAATACTTTCGTAGATAGTATGTTACTTGAAAACTGCAAAATATTTTATGACATAGACTTTATCAAAAAGAAGTATATTGAAAAACTATTCAATTCATAGAAGGAATGCACTAGCATGTATAAAGACACATTTGCACTGTATCAACTATAAGCACCTTTTTAGGAACCTTTCAGGCTGGACTTGACTATGGCATCAATCAGTTAATCAAGAACCTCATTCAGGCTGCCTCTATTTTAAAGTTAATGATTAGATGATGGACACTGATACAATTGTAAAGAAAAATCACAGTTTGCAGAAAAGTATTTTTACGATAAGTTGGGGTTATTCTATGAATGCAATATCTTATGCTGTGTCATTCGTCGTTTTCATTTTATAATATTTATCCACAAAAGCCCTATCAGCTACTAAATGCAACAACAAAACTGTAATACCTTTAATACTTTAATACAAATAATTAAAGATATAAATATACAAATAGAATGCTGTTCTTTCTTGGGATCATGCTCTGGCAGTCATTGCTAACTTTGCCAGAAATCCTGCAATTTCTTTATAAAAGTGTCAATTGTAGGACTAAAGTTCATCTTAAGTTAGATGTCACCTGAGATTTGCGGTATCGCAAAATTCCTTTGCTAAACATGTCTATTGTTGTTTTTGGCGGGCATTTGCAGGTGACATCTAATTTGAGACAGACTATGGTTCTGATATGGAATTTCATTCCAAATTTTGGCGGTCTTACCGGACCTTTCAAAAGGTTTTTTACAGGCTCTCTGATCTGAAGGGATATTTGCTTCTTCTACCTAAGAAGACTAACTCAAAAACAGATATTTTACTCAGTTCATTTTCGAAGCGTTCAATTTTCATCAAATGGTTTCAAAATTCACCTGAATTAAGTTTGAAAAATTGACACATACTTTTCCTTCAGTGGGCTGCCAATGTGCAAAGAACTGTTTGCCTTACTCGCTACAAGTTCTAGATCACCAGCAGGGCGACGTTATGTTTCCAAATTTCCTATTCGATCGGTATTAGTTGAATAGAAATTGATTATTCTAACCGTCATATCCATAACATACTATAAGCCTATCAGTAGTCTTTGGTCAGTTTATTTATCATAGGGCTCAAATCTTTAAAAAGGTCGGTGTAAAATTCTATTGCAGTTTTCTTTGAAATAAATGGCTTGGAAGGAACTTAGAGTTTTTTGCTGTAAATCTGCCGTGACAATTCATTGATATCTTGATTGGTTGAGGCTATGGCGTCATTAAATTTCTAAATCCTAAACTAGACCATTTTGTAGACCTTCATTAAACTATGGTTTTCTTGAAGGTTAAATATTTTTTCCTATATTAGTTTAGGATTTACGATGATTTAAATTTTTTCAACATTTTTCATGAATTTTTTCAAAAAGAATTGAATTGCCGCAATTTTGAAAAAAAGATATATCAAAAACGTACGGCAGATTTACAGCAAAGTACCATAAGTTCCTTTCAAGCCATCCAATTAAAAGAAAACTGCAATATAATTTACACCGACCTTTTTAAAGATTTGAAAGATTTGAGCCCTATGCTAGTTTATTTATTTCTTTCACGTTCCAGAAATGTATTTCGACTACCCAAGGAAGAGAAACTTGATGGAACTCAAGAGTGCACAATGTGGAGTCCCTTCGCCAAGGCACACATCTGGGGAACCCTCTTCGTGTCGCCTAACTACCTTTGTTTTGAGAGCAGGATCAAAGACTTGTGTATTGTTATCATTCCAATGAGAGAGATTTCGGTAGTTGAAAAGATGGATACTACATCATTGTTGCCAAATGCTCTTCATATAACGATCAAATCTAAGGTAATTTTTCTTATGAAGTTTCTTATGAAGTTAACTTATGAAGGTGTTGTGGCGCAGTAGTGTAATCCTCTGACATTCCAGCCAGAGCAGTCAGACGGACAGGGTTCGATCCCATGTAGAGCCTCACCACTTGAGCGTCATGACAAGGGGTCGCAGACTCGATCAGGCCTATTCTATTTCCTCGATCCCAGTGCTTGGCGCTAAAAACTGCAACTTCACCTTCACTTCACCTTTCTGTTCATCAAAGTACTGACTGACATCTTTAACTTTTCATCCCCAAAGTACAGACTAACATCTTTAACTTTTCATCCCCAAAGTCCATGTAAGTGTAGAACTTGTTTGAGAAATTCATTTTCGGGAAATAATTCTCGAAGTAAACAGTATTCTTTCAGATAACTGCCCTCAAACTTATTTCACATTGCGTAGTTTCTTCCAGTAAATATGATTGCAACCATATTTTCTTAAATAATAAGATGTCTGACTTGATCTAAAAGCATCGTAAAGCTCTCTCCAAAGTTGTAAGAATTTTAATGCATTTTAAAAGCCTATCATAGAGATAAGCAGAAACATTGACTGGATGTAAAAATCACCAAAAGGTCTATTTTTCATCAATTAGCTATCTTTCGCATCAAATCATCGCCCAGTCAAATTTGTCTTGAAGGCTTCACGAGTAGAACATATCAAGGCTAAAATCCCCTTCATATGCATGAAATTAAACATTTTCTCTAGCCAAAAAGACTTTTCTCTCACTCTTCAAACAATTCTTGACCGAAACTTTCGACTTTAGTACCGGGTGAGTCAAAAAAAAGTTTACACGTTTGGGTGGCTATGGAATAAAGATTACGTGGCCGATATTCAAAACTAAGATGTTAATCTATCAGACAAAGGTTAACTTAGATGAGAACTTTTTTTTTTAGTAAAATTCACTCATCTTTAAGACCCAAAAATTAGAAAAATGCCTGTAATGGGTTTGTTTGGGAATCAAGAATTCCACCTTCCATTCTGGTCCATGATTTACGTGTCATTGAAATCAATATTCTTAAGACCATGAATTGAATGTAAGTCTCCATGCCAAATAAATCATAGGCCAGAATGGAATGTGGAATTCTCGATTCCTATGCAAGCCCCTTACAGGTATTGTTCTAATATTTTGGCCTTAAAGATCGGTGATTTTACCAAACAAAATTTTCTCATCGAAGTTAACCTATGTCTGATAGATAAACATCTTAGTTTTGAATATCGGCCACATACTTTTTATTCCACAGCCCGCCAAACCTGTAAACTTTTTTGACTCACCCGGTACAACTCCAATTAACAAAGATGATTGCATTTTCTCATGTCACTCGTCTGTTAGGAACTTTGAAACCTTGCATATCTTACGTGGTGATTTCCTAATACTATCACTTTACTCTTTCTTTCCCAACAGACAAACATCTTGTTAGCATCGTTACGGAATCGTGATTTTCTCATGGAAAAAATTTCAGATTTTTTGGCAAAGACTCCACCTGTCAAGTAAGTTATTTGATCGAAAACTGTCTTTATTAGCATAGGGCTCAAATCTTTCAAATCTTTAAAAAGGTGGGTGTAAAATCCTACTCCGTTTTTCTTTGCATTGAATAACTTGAAAGGAGCTTATAGTACTCTGCTGTAAATCTGCCGTGGAAATTTTTTGATATCTTGATTTTTTTCAACATAGTGGCAATTTAGTGACTTTTGAACAAAATCTATGGAAAATTTTGAAAAAATTAAAATCATTGTAAATGCTAAACCAATAGGGGAAAAATGATATAAGCTTCAAGAAATCCAAAGTTCATGAAGGTCTACAATATGGTGTCAATCAGAAATCGATAGCTTTTCTGGTTTAGGATTTAGAAATTTGATAATGACATAGCCTCAAATTTGATACATGCCGCCATTTTTAAATTAATCAAGATATCATTTTTAGGTTGCAATTAAGCTAATGTGATATTTTTGGGTTGCCTGAAAATTTCTTGGACTGACCCCCCCCCCGTATGTTTATGTGCTGAGTGTCTCCCCTGGGGTTATGTCCTTCGATTTTTCGTGTTTCATGTCCTTAAAACCTTCAGCAAATAGTTCCACATTTCAACGATTCTTTCAGATTTCTAGAGTAAAGCAGCAACAATCCAATCCAATCGAATGGGAACAATGAATTTCCACGGCAGATTTACAGCAAAATACCCTAAGTTCCTTACAAGCCATTTAATTAAAAGGAAACTGTAATAGAATTTTACACCGACCTTTTCATTGATTTTAGCTCCATGTTGTCTTTAATCTTTATGAAAAACTGATAGATCGTAGCCTGAAAGAGTTTTAGAAAGACTGTAGTTTAAACTCAGAACTTTCATGTTTGAGATGTTTGTAGTAGTTTCAAATAAGTTGAAAAAATAGCGCATTTGCTAACTTGTATAGCTGCAATAAACTTCGCAACATTATCTGTGAAAAGTCCGCTTGTGTGTCCTCTTGAAAACATGTGAGATGACAAACACAATATCTAAAATTCGACTATATGCATTTGATTTTTTATTTCTTGTATCATTTTGCACATTGGATAAGGAAAAAACTCTCGTGTCAGTAATTTACTTCGAGTGGGCTGGAAGTATTTCTAGCTACTGAAAGCTAATTTAAGCCTACAATGCATGCCGCATCCAGGCATGGGACCCCTAGTCCGACGTCCCTTCCGAAGGATGGCGCTGAGGTAAGCTGCGAGTTCAAGCCTCTGAGAGGTCACCTATCCGTAGTTTGACCTCACTTGACCGAGCTTAACTTCAGTCACCTGATGGAAACTGTATAAGCCGCTCTACCACTCACCTTTGAACTTGTGATACAAGATGTTCCATGTCTTTTTTGTAAAGTTTCTTTTGTTAACTGTAGGATGATTCCAGAGTATCTTGAAAATTACACCGGAGAGAGTGACAAAAGAATACCATTTCAGCAGGCACTGAAGAATGTATTTCCAGATGGCACACGAGGACAATTATCACCAAAAGAATCTGTTAAAGAACATATTTGGAATCTGCATTTCGCTGAATATGGAAGGTATTAAAATGACCTGTTAATTTTGCAAGATGCTCTCCTATTTCAATTTATCTGTTGTCAAAAGGAGTTTTTGTAAAAGTTTCTTGCCAGTGATAAAACAATGCACACTGCGAAGCCGTGAAGCAATATATGTATCGGGTATAAAATTTGCAAATCTGAATCACAAAGTTGCCACCTAAGAACACGATAAAAACTCTATAGAGCCTTAAAAACAAACGTGGATTGAAGCTATCTAAGATGTACGGGTAAGATTGGAATGAACAGCTGCCTTTCGTGGTGGAAAACTATTTCACAAATGTTTTATGTTCCCTAGTGCCCTCGAAATTTCTTTGTATTAAACGTTTAGTTTTGCTAAATTTTGACATATTTTCTCACACTATTTTATTACTTTCATTTTGAAAAATGTTACTTGTTATGATAGCATAATCAGACTAATTTATTTTGCTTTTCGTAGCAACTGTATTGCTCGTAAGATTCTGTTTGATAATTTGTAGCCATATTTGAAGATGGCCTCTTTTTTCTGTCAACATAGGGGTATGTGCATGTACAGAACGCCTAAGACACATGAACTGATCCTACGAGGGGTTCCTGATAAGTTCAGAGGAGAAACATGGATACTCTTTTCCGGAGCTATTAATGAGGTTAGAACCTATTTAATTTGCCTACTTATTGGTAATTGTTTTTATCAATCTCTGAATTGTTTGTATTTAACTCCGTTGATCAATAGCTAAATTGCTATCATCAGTCATTGTTATTCCGACAAGCTAAATTTTGTATCTTGTCAGATTGCGGTTCATCCTGGATATTATAAACGGATGGTTGAAGGCAGCATTGGAAAGATGTTGATGACGCAAGAAGAGATAGAAAGAGATCTACACAGGTAAGGCCAGTCCAATGGCTATTGAGTGTGCATTTTAATCAGCAAATAGTACATAAGGTCGATCAGCAATTCAATCAGTAACACAATTGCTTATTCATAAGCAGAACCGAAGGATGAAAACCAAGATATGAAAACCCACCCGACCATTCAATTCTCAGTGTCCTGCAGGAATTTTCTCAAAATATTTTTCATGTATCATGCTCCGTTTTATCATTTTTTCATCATGACAATAACTTGTAAAATCAAGCAAGTTACCTCACATAGATTGTATATCATATAATATTTTTATGAATATTGTATACAGCAAATATGAGGCAAGTGATTTAATGATTTCCCCCGTTGCTTTTTAGAAATCATAGTTGATTCCTTTGGTGGGTACCCAACTTCAGCGTCCCTAAACTTCCTCCAGATTCATTTTCACGATGTCTCACTCACTTTTACAGAAAGTGGTTACACGTTCATTGCTTATCATTGGACCCACCAATCTTTTCTTGCAGGAAATTTAAAATGGTGCTCAAATCTTTAAAAAGGTCGGTGTAAAATTCAATTACAGTTTTCTTTTAATTAAATGGCTTGGAAGGAACTTAGGGTTTTTGCTGCAATTCTGCCGTGGAAATTTATTGATATCTTGATTATGTTCAAATTGGTGGCATTTATTAAATTTAGGCTACGACGTCATCAAATTTCTAAATCCTAAACCAGAAAAGCTATCGATTTCTGCTTGACACCATATTGTAGACCTTTATGAACTTTGGATTTCTTGAAGTTTATATTGTTTTCCTCTGTTGGTTTAGCATTTACAATGATTTGAAATTTTTCAAAATTTTCCATGATTTTTTTCAAAAATAACTAAATTGCCGCCATTTTGAGCAAAATCAAGGTTTCAAAAAATTTCCAAGGCAGATTTACAGCAAAGTACCATAGTTACTTTCAAGCCAGTCAATTCAAAGAAAAATGTCATAGAATTTTACACCCACCTTTTTAAAGATTTGAGCCCTATGCTAGGAAATTTAAGCATAATTCTTATCTGGTCAACTACAAGCTGCTGCAATCCGCCACTAAATTTGTAATTTTGTGATTATCTTTTTCATTCAGGTCACTTCCAGGTCACCCTGCTTTTCAGTCTGAGGTGGGAATAACTGCTTTGAGAAGAGTTCTCACTGCGTATGCCTGGAGAAATCCCACGATTGGTAAGTAGTACCGTTTTTGTCCAGTGTGAATAATTAGATGTCGCTCTGCCCTTGCACCGGTTGAGTTGTGCCCTTTGTTGACTCTAGAGTCCGGAATAGACGGAATAGACGATAATTCTGGAATGATTGGGGTGAGTGGAAAATTGTCTGAATTCTAGTAAAATAATTCTATGATCAGGCGAAAACCACATATGTTGCTTTGACTTTCAAGAATGTAAACAAAATGCGGAGAATACAAAAAACAATTAAAAAGGAGAAAACTGCTCGAGACACATTTCTGGAAACATAATTTCACATGTTTAATGTTCCAAGTTAATAAAAGAGAAGTCTGGGGTCGAAATTTATAAACGAAGAGTCTGGAGTAAGGATGTCTTGGGTGGTTTTCTCAACGAGTTTTCTCAACAGCAACAATTCAACTCAACGAGATGAGCGCAACTTGAGGTCCTTAAGGAGTGAGACTACCTAGGGTCCAACTTTGAATCACGGACAAAATATTTCAATCAGTCGAATAATGTTTCAACTTTCATCAAGCTCATTATTTATTTCTTGCCCTCCAGGTTATTGCCAAGCCATGAACATAGTGTCATCCGTACTTTTACTATACTGTACTGAAGAAGAAGCTTTCTGGCTATTGACTGCAATTTGCGAGCGAATGCTGCCAGACTATTACAACACGAAAGTTGTTGGCGCTCTTGTTGATCAAGGTTTGACTTTATGACTATCTTGTCACGATCTTGTCTTATCCTAGGCCCGTGTCTTAGGTCCGTATCTTAGGCACGTATCTTAGGCCGTGTCTTGGGTCCTTAGGCGCGTATGTTAGGCCCGATACTTGTCTTAGGCCCGTGATACGTTCTTTAGGGTTCGTTCGAGTAAATATACAACAAAAGCAAACGACAGCAATAAATAACACAACTATGTACAAAACAAACAGCTATTTACAAGTGCCTTCCTGTTTGCTACAGTAAATCCCCGCATATAAGAACCTACTTTTCTGAGAGCCAAGCTGAAATAGGTTCTTATTTTAAAGGTACTAAGACTAATTTCAAAGTTTAAAGGTTCAAAGGGTGCCTTGTATAGGTCGTTTCAAAATCTTTACCAAAGATGTTCAGCCCTGTTGTTTGTTTTCACAAGACTTCCCAATATGTTAGGGATAACCTGCCTAGGATACCAGGGCCAAAAGAAATAAAAAGGCAAAACAACCAAAGCTTGTGAACCAACTATCCAGTATCGATTCAATCACACTAATTAAAGCTGTTTAATTGATTGTCATAGGTAGTGATTGCATATGATATTATCTCTAAGAGCTGGCCTTAGCGGTGAGGCTCGGGTGAGGCTAAGTGATCACATGAGTATAGCTAAGTGAGCACATGGAAGGCTTCTACCATGTTTCAAAAGGGGCCTTTTACTCAGTTTCATTATTTATTGCAGGTGTTTTTGAAAAGTTGACACAAGAACATATGGCCGATTTGCATTCACACCTAGAAAAGCTTGGAGTTCTCAGTCTCATATCATTGTCGTGGTTTCTCACAATTTTCATCAGGTAAGAGAACCGTACTTTCCTGCCATTCAGCCAACCCTGTGGCTTGTTTGTGGTGTTAATTTTCCATGATAAAAACAATGTATTTTAAATCCAATACTTGGAAAGTGGCGTGTCGTGCAAGCCAAGGATTAAGTGAATGTAAATGAACAGGGCACTATCTCAATGCGGTACCGTTATTATTGATAAATATACCGGGTGAACCAGAAAAAGTTCCCATTTTTGAAAATTCATAGCATCAAGAGTACTGCATGAATTGGAATGAATCAATATTTGCTTGACAGCCAAAAGATCGAAGTGTTTTTGTGATTGTTCTCGCCTTGTTACGAGCATTAGAAAAATTGGTAAATTCAAATTTAGAGAAACTTTTTGTGGTTGCAAACGACTGAAAAAGGCCTAAAATACTTTATCAAATCATAAAGGACTCCTCGCTCAAAACAACAGAGAAAGTGCAATTTTTCATGAGTGAGAGATATCGTCTACACATTTATATTGCCATGGGATTGAAAACCTTTAGTATCTGTTTGAGAATTTATGTCTTATTACTCTTGAGAGAGGTGAAACGCCCGTGCCTATTGTTCTGTGTGAGGAGAGTTTTAGGCCCTTTTTCAGTCATTTTGAAAACATGAAATTTTTGTAAAGTTGAATTTACCTACATTTGCAGTGCTCGTAAGAAGACGAGAAAAATCACAACAATACTTGGATCTTTTGGTTTTTAATTAGACTTAAATCATTCAAATCCATGAAAACCTTGTGGTGCTACAAAGTTTCGAAAGTGGGAACTTTTTTCTGGCTCACCCGGTATGAATTGGCAATATTTCATGTTGGGACGTAATATTGGCAATTCATATATTTAACATCATTAATAGTATCATATTCGTTGTCGTTTTTGTCATGTCGCGTTCTTCTTGATTTCTACTAAAAATTAGTACCTTTAAATATATATTAGACCTTTGTGCGTTCATTTGGTAGGTAGATGACTGTCTTCTCTGAATTTTAGTGTTATGCCTGTGGCAAGTGCTGTCAGCATTATGGATTGTTTCTTCTATGATGGTGCCAAGGTTCGGAAAGCTTCTTTCACTTATTCCGTCCTGTATCTACCTTTTATATTTGTCTTTGTGGTCAGTTTTCAATTATACCGGGTGAATCAAAAAAAGGCTCGGCGTTTGAATGGCTACTGCTCCCTGAATAAATAAGCAATTATATTTTGCAATATCCAGTTGAGTAGCTAACATGTTCAGTTATGTTTATAATTTTTCCTGGCTCAAATCGGTTACTCCGTTCATATTTTGCGATGGAATTTTCTAAAAGGTCCCTTTGAGAAACTTTAGAGAACGTACTAGAACCGTGAATATGTTTACCTTACAGCAATGACTTGAGCACGCTCTAGCACGTGCTGTCGTCTTGGGGGAAAGGAAAAAGTCTTCAACCTTGTATGAATAACTTATTCAGGGGGATTCCATTCTCCCAAAGGGACAAAATACATGAAAGTATGTAAGCATCATTATTGCTTGGGAGGAAAACAAAGGGGAACTTTGCTCGTTGTTTTCATTCGTTTTTGCAAGTTTTTGAAAGGGGCTTTCTTCCGAAAATCTTCCTTATCGACTGGAAGGAATGGCCGATTGAAGCTGGGCAAATCACTGAACCTAGTTGGACATATCGGGAATAATACAAAACAGTTTTCAATATTATTGGTTTGATATTCAGGGAGCAGCATTTTTCAAACGCGGGGTCTTTTTATTGACTCAGTCGGTATGATATTTGTAAAGTTTACATACTTTTTGATAACATATAAAGAAAATAACCGTTGCTTATCAAAGGTCTCTATGACTGTTTCTATCCCAAAACTGTAGATTCTAAATTTCAATTTTCCTCTCGACAGGTTCTGTTCCAATTGGCGTTAACATGTTTAGAAGTGAACAAAGAAAAGATCCTGAAATGTTCAGATGACGGCGAAGCGATGACGATATTAAGCGATTATTTAGAAAGAGTTAGCAATAGAGATGAACCAGCTGTATTGAGCAAGACAAAACACACAAAGGCTGATACCATGGTAAGCTGGGGTTATGCATGACCTCTCAGAAATAATTATTCTGCGTATGACCCAAACGGTTTGCATGAACTACGGGTGGGTCAAAAATTTATTTACTGTTTAAAAAGTCATATTGGAAGAACAATGTAACCAATTCGTGAAACTTTAAATCCTCTGTCTTAATGAGACTTCAACTTAATTTTTGAGATTATCTAAGTAATTTTGTAATTGTTATTTCTCTCAGAAATCATAATTGACAAAGAATCGTTCCTTCGATATGCCCAAAAACATTCCAAAAGGCTATGCTGAATCTGACAATTTTTACTCCAAATAATTTGGTTTATGTCTAGGAATGGTTGAACAGCTTATTTATATTCTTGATTCAAATAGCTATGCAGCGTGTGGTGAAGAGTGCAATGATAATTAATAGTTCCTATCTAATGATAATTAAAGCACCATTGAAAATATGCACTAAATGTATTGGGCTGTGCCGTTCGCTTCATAAGTTCAGTTCAGTTCAGTTCCTTTAATTTTAAAATTCCTCTACATACAAATCTCACAAAAATACAAAATATACTCAAAATTAAACTACAAAAAGACTTAAAATATTAATGAAATAGAATTAACGAACACAATACAAGAAGATGAGGGGGGATTCGCATGTAGGGAATTTCTTATAGGAGGAGCTCTCTCAATAGATAGACTAATCGAGGAGAGAGCACCCCCTGAGGTGATAAGTGATGAAGAGGGAAGAAGGAGAGCTACATGTCTCAATTTTCATTTCAAACAGCGCTCTTTATAAGAACAACTGAAACTCCTCCAGAGCAGGAAGAGCTCTCCGGAGGAGGAGCCAACCAAGCCAGGAGGATTATTTGCTTCGGAGGAGTTTTAGTTGTTTTTTACGAAAGGAGTTTTAATTGCTTTTGATTAAAAGTTTTCTTGATGGGCTAAGCCTTTTCGGAGATTACTGTTGTAGAGACTAGTAGTGGCAAGTCCATGGGGAAACAAACAAGAACAAGGGTGACTTCATCAGGGAACATGAGCAAAATTTTTAGGGAACTAGGGATCAAAGGACTACTTTGAGGAACTGGGGAAGCTCGACATTTCTTTTCAGGGTACATGTCTAGCTTCTTTACTGTGCATGAAGTACGTATCCCGATACGTTTAGTGTATATTTTCTATGACTTTTAAGCTTTTTTCAGGAAGAAGTTATTGATCATCATTGGTATTGATATTGAAAATTGATACTGAAACAATTACTTGTGATCTATTTTATACGTATTGCAGACACATTTTCAAGTAACATGATTTTATGTATTTTTTGTAGAAACGAGCTTCAATCGATGTCGCCGATTTGATTCTGATGTCATACCAGAAATTTGGATTTATTACAGCAGAAAATATTGAGAAGCTTCGGAATTCACAGCGATTGAAAGTCGTGCAGGTAAACACTTCATGATAATGATTGAAATCTATTTTCCTGAAACACGTTTGATGAAAAATTGAGAATATTTCTTGAAAGCAAATTATAGGAAATGTTATTGCAGGAAAATCTGTCTTCCTTTTTGTGTCTGTTTCAACTTTCATTCTAGCGTTAAACTTTATATAGCTTGTATTTTTGGTGGTTTTGCGTTTATTTCTCTTTTTAGTTGCCCGGAGCTACATGGCAACTGCCCTGCTTACCCTAATAATTTTGCTTTGAATTTGGTTGAAGCAAGTATTTGCCTCTTGGCCACAAATGACAAAATGCATAGTTTTTATGTAATAAGGGAATAGCCAGAAGATAAAGATAAGCTTGGGATTCGCTACATACTTCCATATTTCATTCCCAACAGCTTTTCGTCCGAAGATGATTTCGTTGGAAGATTTCTCTGTGTTGGACAGAGCTAACAATAACTTTGATTTACTTATCCACGAAAGTCTACTTATTTTGCGTGATCGTCCTTCACTTAACTCCCAACAGTCTTCCATCCCCCTAGCTTTGTTTTAATCATTATTCCTTTGGGCTTGCCCTTTCACTTTCTTTACACGTAGGAACTGTAAACATGCACTTTTAGTTGTGTATTGTCGTTATGAGTATAAATATAGCCTCGTGCTTTTGGAACATTTAATTCTGATATTGAAGCACAGAATTGCTTCGAAACGTCAACAAATAATAATAACCATGGACTAGTCTAACATCAATTTATTTTAATCAATTATTGGATTTGTCATACTGTAACCTGGAAATGTCTCAAAATTAACTTGTCAAACTTGGAATGTCTTTTCGAATATGAACATGATTGTCGTCGCAATTCTTGTACTCCGTTTTTTTGGTGAAGTTTCATCAAATTTAATATGATTTATTTTTCTTTAGTACATAGAAGACAGTATGAAGAGAAGTGTTGTTAGAAGCTTATGCTCAGATTCTCAATTGACCGCTGCTGAGTTAGAAGAACTTTTCATGCTGTTCAAGGTAGGACTTGCATTTTGTCTCTGTTGTCGTAAATTAATGGGAAAATATTTACCTGAGCATGCTCTCAAGCCACTCAGCTATCCATCCTTCCGCGATCGGTAAATGAGTACTCACAGGTAACACCGAGGGTGCAAGCCGTAGTGCTGCAGGCCCACATCAGCTGTATAACTGCCTATAACCCCAGCCTGCAGTAACAAATATATGTGTGCTGCTTCCTTGTTTGCTTGCTCTATCTCTGTTTTGCCATCCCAAAGTCGTCTTCTTGGGCAGAATACCTGGGATGGGTGCCTTGACGAATTAATCCACTTAGAACGCAAGATAACTTCAGTTAAAGGGAATCTAAGCATATATAAGTCTTTGATGAAAATAGCCGTGCAAAGGTAATAGGCCATGGCACGTGCTGCACCATGTTTGGGTAGCTTATCGAAGTCAACAGGAAATAGCGGCATGTGATTGGCTAGAGTTTGACTGCAAGTGGCTTGAGCCTCTTTTATATGCTTACATTCCCTTTAAGCTTTATTCTGCTGTACATTGGAAATGCAAAATAGATTTGAGACATCTTTTAGGTACAAACAACAATGTTTGGTAATGCAATTGCTTTTCAGGCTGGCCATTTACAGAGTAAATATTGGGGCAAATCATCTTTCAAGAGTCAAGACCCAAAGAGTGAACAGGGCTGGAAAGATCCTCATGAAAATTTCTTGATTGATGATGAAAGATTTGTCGTCCTGTTTACGAATATATTGCCATGGGGACAAGGAGACCTTGGTCGTGAATTGGCAGAGAGATGCTTTAAGGTAAGCGTGAATTTTCACGTACAATTCTTCAGTGGTATACATTCTTGATAGATAGTGGTTTATTCCCATTGATGTAACGAAATTTCCCTATAATTTCACTATTCTTTCTTTAGCAAAGGGTTCAGATCATTTAAAGCCAAGTTAATACCCTTCACTGGAAGGGTTACCCCTTTCAGGAAGTGGGCATTGTTACGTTAGCCCGACCGCCTGAACAATTTCACATTGTAAGGTCGGTGGTTGGACAGGAAATAATTGTCAGCAATGGACCAGTGCACTTGTTCCACAGAGAGTTCTGTGGAACTGAGATTGGAAAGAGGCAGAATGAAACAAGTAACGCAGAGTGTAAAATACAGAAGAAAAAGACAACTAAGGGGGACTTGGAGGGTGGGGAAACTAAAAAAACTTCGAACAGCGAAAGTGAAATTTCTTGCTACTTAGGATCAAAATAACGATATGAGGAAATGCTGCATATAAAGCATACATATACGCCCGCTCAGGCACCACTTGATCCAAAATCGTTGTNTTGGCAGAGAGATGCTTTAAGGTAAGCGTGAATTTTCACGTACAATTCTTCAGTGGTATGCATTCTTGATAGATAGTGGTTTATTCCCATTGATGTAACGAAATTTCCCTATAATTTCACTATTCTTTCTTGAGCAAAGGGTTCAGATCATTTAAAGCCAAGTTAATACCCTTCCCTGGAAGGGTTACCCCTTTCAGGAAGTGGGCATTGTTACGTTAGCCCGACCGCCTGAACAATTTCACATTGTAAGGTCGGTGGTTGGACAGGAAATAATTGTCAGCAATGGACCAATGCACTCGTTCCACAGAGAGTTCTGTGGAACTGAGATTGGAAAGAGGCAGAATGAAACAAGTAACGCAGAGTATAAAATACTGAAGAAAAAGACAACTAAGGGGGACTTGGAGGGTGGGGAAACTAAAAAAACTTCGAACAGCGAAAGTGAAATTTCTTGCTACTTAGGATCAAAATAACGATATGAGGAAATGCTGCATATAAAGCATACATATACGCCCTCTCAGGCACCACTTGATCCAAAATCGTTGTTGAAGTTTTGATCGATTTCTACGATCGTATGCAGTCTTGAGCTGAAACGAACTAATGCATAGACAGTTTAAAATTTTACCGCTACTTTCATGAAATTTCAGGAAAACACTTTGAAGAGCCATTTTTGTAGCTGTTATGAAGTTCGCCAAAAAACTACTACACAAAGTGAAATAGGTGGTTTTGTACCGTAGCGTTTGCGTATTTTTACGTTGCGAAATTGTTTCAAATCTCTTCCAAGAATCATAGAAATTGGCAAATAGCTGTAACATATTAAGTTATAATGATATAGAAGAGAAACAGAACGGAAATTTTGTTGTAAATTTCAGATTTGATTGATCTTCTAGAAGGTAAAGCATGCGCTGTAGGAAACGCGGTAGTTGGTGTGTTAATTGATAATGATATTCAAAATTTCCTGCAGCGCGTGGTAAAAGTTACAGAAAAAACAACCATGTATTCGTTAAAATTTACTCTATTGATATCTTTGCCATTTTATTGTCGCAGGTGATTGATGAAGACTGCGATGGGTTAATCAATTTCAAAGAATTCTCACTTCTCTGTGGACTTATATGTCGCGGTGATTTTAACGAACGTTTGAAACTATTATACAAAATGCATTTCTTGACTAAAACTGATACCAGCACTGCGGAGTCTTCTCCGACAAAGGAATTATTCGATGTTGTGGAAAGTGCATCAGAGGCTGTAGAGGAGATCGATGAAATCGAACATAGTGGAATTAGCATTGAGGATACACTGATAGTCATGCCTAGTGCCATAGGGGTTGCGGGCACTGTAGAGGATGAGGGGGAAATAATCATGACCCCCACATCGGAGATGCTAGAAGGGGAATTTTGGCCTAAGATTTTAAGAGAGGACGGTAAAAATATTTTGGAAGCTGACAAGGCGGCAGATGTTGAAGTACAAGAACTAAGTGAGAAGATCCCTACGAAATCACTTGAAGAAAGCGAAATTCCGAAGTCTAGTTCCAATACCCAACTTGCGTCGACTGCAGATGCCAACCATCCCTCTGATACACCAGAAGAGCCTCGTAGTGGTCAAGGTGATGCGGAAGGGAGGCCACTCAGTCCTAATACGACAAAGTACATTTTATCAAAATCCCCAAAGTCAGCAAAGAAGTTAGTGAAAGATTTTGTCGCCTCAGTGATGAAAGAAAAGGATAAAGTCGAAGAGATGCCGGATATGTCACAGGTAGGTTTGTAACCTCGTTCCCAACGGTATCTGCTGTTATCAGTAGGAGGCTAGACCTCAACAGATAATGTAGAAAACCTTCCGAATCAGATTCCGAGGTACAATCTTGAGTTTGCCAAAAAAGGATCTTCCTATTCAGCTCTTAAGGTCTGGAATGAAATCCCCATAAGTATTAGGGAGCTTTCTACCTTGTGTCAATCCAAAAAACAACTGAAAACACATTTGATGAGCTGAAAGCCAATAAAAACATGACTCCCTGGAAGACCAGCAATGTTATTAGTCTTCAGTATTTTGCTTTATGTGTGTGATATTTATTACTGAAACTTTTTTTTGTGGTGTTAGTTATAGCTGAAGGGATTTTTGTGTATAAATAATTTAAAAGAAAAATGAAGTCCCACTTAATTTCCACTGACCTATCTCTTTTTTAGCCTGAATTCATAAATCTTTGGAGAAGTCTTTACTCATTGTTCAGAGAATCATCCGATCAGGAACAGGAATTATATCAAGCAGTCGCGCGGGCAGGAACACTTTTACTTCAAATTGGTGATGCAGCGAGCCAAGATGAAAACGGCACAAGTGCATCTGATTTGGCTTCTGCTTCTAAACAGCTGGATTTCTCAGGTAACGTAGAATCGAAAAGCGTTACGCTTGCGTTCGATGAAAAGCAAGGATCTTCCGATGTAAAGTTGTTAGAACTTGCCGCACGTGAAAGTGACGCGGCTGCGCGTGGGGATGACATTTCCGCGCGGCAAGATGATCAACATATCCTAAAGCAAGCGATGGATGCGGGCCCAGAATTAGCGCCTAAAGCAGAAGAATCTATAAGTTCTGCCTCACCGCGAAGTGAGAGCCCGGAAGACTTGGAACTAAGAGTAGCTGTGCGTGGTATGTCTTTGACAGAGGCGCTTGCGGATGCGCAGCGGAGCCTCACTTCATCACCAGGACGCACAGAAAGCATTAAAAGTGACGATTTCGTTTACGTTGATAGCAGCAACGAGGCTATGACGCCAGGGAAGAATTTAAAAAAGACTGAATCTGAGACAGTATATGGATCTAGCTACAAGGACATCGCCTCATGTATAGGTGATTCCCCTGAAATCTTATACGAAGACTTTGAGTCTGGAATTTTAGCCAGTGTGTCATCAGAAGGAGGCGAAACAATAATGGCGACACCGATATCTATCGAGAAGCGAGCGACAAGAGTTGAACCATTACCTTCGCATGCTTCAGGAGACGTTGGCGCAATTAATGAGAATTGGTGTATTGGTTATAGGCAGTTCATTGCTTGCGTTTTATCAGAACCGTTGCTTGTTGAATTTTTTGAACAGACTTATGATTTGAGGGATGCACTGCAGAAAGCTGCCTCAGAGGGGATGCATGGATCGTCTAGGTCGCCAGACGACAGTTTTAACGAACTGAGTATTTAGACTGAGTACAGGTATTAAGTCAACTGACTATTTAGTTAGATCAAGTAATATTATTGCTAGGTTTAGTTCAAAGCCTGGTGCTTTATATTCGTAAAACTGCTACTCTCGAGTGCAAAGTATGCAACTCCAAAATTATTTCTGTTTGAAATATTTTCCTTGCTATTTGCGAGGCTATTCTGACACTCCTCGCCATTTAGGCTGCATATCTTTGAAAGAGGGTATGTGAATTGCTAATACAGTATTTCTGTGCTTGAACATGGGTGGATCGTGTCCACAAAACCTGGCCTAAATGTTCCTAAATGAATTAATGTATTTCGTTACCTTGCTTCTCTTCATTTCATTTCGTTTGTTTGCATATCTGCTTCCTAGCTTGGCAATCCATCCTTACTTGCTTTCGGCGGTTCGTTATTGTCTAAATTTCCAACAGTACCGCGCTCTGGAAGTTACGGCCTGAGGACTAGTTCCCAGATCGACGCTTCAGGCCATCATAACTTTCAGAGCCAGGTACTATTCGAAATTTAGGCCATAACAAACTGCTGAAAGCAACTAAGGATGGATTGCCAAGCCAGGAAGCAGATATACTAATGAAATGGAGACATGTATGTATGTAAAATTTTGCCATACAAATTAAAAATTAAAAGTAAAAATTTACGGAATGAAAGAAAGGCTATTTACCAGCGTACAATATGATAAAAACTAAGATCTAGTATAAAAACACCCCTAGTTTAAAATGGCAGGGATAGCATTAAAAGGTCAGTACAACCTTGTTTCCATAATGGTCCCTCCAGGGGTATTATAGAAAAGAAAAGTTTTCATGAAAAAACGAGACAAAAATATTTTGTGTCAAAAGTAGAATGTAATGGCTCATTCCTAAGGAAGTTAAACAGCCTGTTTGGCCTGTTGTTTATGCAGTTTTTAGAAATTTAATAATATATATAGGGACTGTTTTCTTGATTTTGGAGGTCTTTGAAAAAATTGCCCTTTATCTTATGTTTGAAACTGCTAATGGTGTCCACAATGCCCATTGTTTGAATTTAATGGCTTGAAATGAACTTTAAGATGCTTCACTGTAGTTCGTGTTGGGGAGATGAGATACGGTTTGTCCGAGGAATCTTATGTGTACCCCCGTGCAATAGGTTAATGCTCATGCGCGCCCATCAGAGTTCCAACCCAAAAACGCTACTGCGCATGAGCATTGAACTACTGCATGGGGGACATATACGTTCCTTGGACCAACCGTATTTTTGATATCTTGATTATTTTCAATTTTACAGCGTCTTCTTTTTTTCTGAAAAAAATCAATTAAAGGTTGGACAAAATCAGAATCTTCGTAGCTGCTAAATTGATAGCGGAAAAACTGTAGAATTTCAAGAAAACCATACAGTTTGTATCAAATTTTCCAGAGAATCATTGATATAATATTATAACAGTATAAGAGAAACGGAATTATGAAATTTGACAATTTTGAATTTCCTGCAGGGTGTCCTTAAGAATCGTTGGATGTTTATTTAAATTTTGAAAAATGACCAAAAAATGAACGGACTCAACTGTAACACTTCCTTGCCGCTGATACCTTCAAATTAATTTTAGAAATTATGATTTTGCAAATCCGCTGAAAAGTCACCAAGCTACGAATTTTGAAGTTTAAATTTATAATTCGAAAATTAAACAAAGTTTTGTCTCCTAGATTCTAACTCCAATTTCCTTGAGCAACTTTTAGTAATTTTTTTAAATATGCTACCCAGTAGTCTGATTTTCTTCTTCGTTCTTTATTCATTTATCATAATCTAATTTCTTACTAAAAAACAAAACTGGGTTGTAAAATTATTTTGTGCAATATAGTCACAATATTGTCCAGTACGGTTGTTTTATTGCATATAAAATTGATAATAAAATTTATTGTAGACTTAGGAGTGTTGAATGAAAACTGAAAAATCATATACTTTTTGTTTTCTGGCATATGTGTGTGTGTTTTTTAGTAAAATGTTTCTTCCCAAGTTTGTCTTATTAAAGATCCAAAATTGATGATAAATTTTGCCTAAAAATATACAAACAAATGAGTTGTGGTACAAAATTTGAAAATAGCCTTAAATAACGGACTCATCGTATTAAACCTATAAACGCAATAAAACACCGTAATCTGTAGAAAGAAGCCTGTTAACTACTGTAAATGAACAACAACCAAAACAAACCTGTAACAAGAGAGAAAACTTTTGAATCCTTTCTCTTGCAGGATTCAACTGTTTTCTCTCTTGTTACAGGTTTGTTTTGGTTATTGTTCATGTACAGGAGTTAACAGTCTTCTTTCTACAGGTTACAGTGTTTTGTTGCGTTTATGGGTTTAATGCGATGAGTCCGATATTTAAGGCTGTTTTTGAAAAATATACCGTGTGGGTCAAAAGAAGTCTCGAAATTTTGCGAGATGTTTGATAGTGAATTATGCCCGGATTTTAATGAATTATCTATCAATCTTTGGTAAAAAGGCTCTTTTTGATGTGAAAATTTATTTCCCTGCAGCCTGTCATACCATCCTAAAGATTCTGTCCAAGTTTTGTTTGTCTGTAAAAGCTGGAAGAACTTTTCAAAATATGGATAGAACTTTCATAAGTTTTTTGGTTTAGATTGATTTCTAGTACGGAATTTGAAAACGCCTTGCATGGATTTTTGCAAGCATTGAAAGTTTGCCTTTCTTGCTACATTTTCTTGATAGAGAGTAACACTCTTGTTGTTACTTTTTGAAACTAAAAGCTGTCCAACTTGTTGCCAAAATTTCCGCTCCATTTTGCTCAAGTTTTGAAATTTAATTTCAAGCATTACCGATCATTGCGGTAAACGCCCGCGATAAAAATAAACACTATTTTGCAATCCAAGCTTCTTGTTTAAAAACAATAGACCAATATTTTTCAATTGTTTTTTTTTAATTCACTATGTGAGTTTTTTAAATGTGTTTCTTATTTGCAGGTGCCTACTGTGCTGTACAACACCCAGGGGGGGGGGTACTCTGGTATATTCAAGATAGGGATGCTCAGGTTACTTTTTTGGGTCTGAAATTTAGGCAAGGATTATTTTTTTGGGTCAATGATTTGTACAGTTATTTTTTTGGGTTCAAGAAATTCTGGCTTACTTTTTTGGGTCTCAAATATGAGAAAAAGTAAAAAAATCGGGGAAAATATAATTTACAAACAAAATTAGAGTCAAGTAATAGCACTAAAATAAAAAAAATAAATATCCAAACACATTATGAGAAATCTATTCAGTTAGGGCATTTTTAAGCAGATTTAAAAGCAATCTGTCCCCTATTGTTCTGACCTTGGTTACTGCTTTATTTACCTTATTTACGCTGCAGCTAAATTCATGCATCACTGAGTCTCTATGACCCCGATTTCTTTGGATAAAGCGAATTAACACCAACTTCTGGAATATACAATAGAGATCTTTATCGATTTTATTTTCATTCATCGAAGGGGACAGATTGCCTTT
>REGL01000002.1:228856-300440 GCA_004194395.1 Aurelia aurita complex sp. Pacific | reverse complement strand
AAACATAAGATCCTTTTGGATGATTACAAAGTCTGTCCTGAGCTAAACAAGCATAAGAATGTCTGAATATTGATTTCTTCATAACCCCAAATGATCGTAGATGCTGTTTCTAGCTACAGTTAGAGAGATGAGTGTTGCTGCTAGTCGCCTTCAAAGGAAAATCAAGCGCCTTGTATAAGGACAAGAATCGCCTCAAAGGCAATATTTTGGTCTTTATGTCAAACGAGAATGATGTGCAAAAATCAAAAGTCATTACCCCTAGTTTGCTTAGTTCGTGCACGAAACTATTGGTGCATCTGTGTCAAATGAGATGTCATGTGAGATTTACGATAACGCAAAATTACTTATGCAGAACCCTACAGAACGTTTCATTTCAATTGTTGCTATTCGCGGGCATCTAATTTGAGACAAGCAGTCACGAAGATAACCTCTCTGTGCAGAATGATATGCATGAAGATGGTTTGGTTCAGTGTGATCTCGTGCCTTCCCGCTGTCAATGGCGCCATTGTTTGCTGGGATTCTGCAACTTTCTGTAGCTGTGTAGGAGGGGGATCCTTCTACGTTCGGTGATGCTGCGAATGCTAGCCTCTGTGCAGGCCACCGGTTACATCATCATCTAAAGTTGACTTATTTGCATAATGAGTACTATCAATAAGTGGCTAATGATGCGTTCGTTCTAGAAAACGATTGTTTTGACATAATGAAACTGCTAATGAAGTCAAGAACGTGCCAATTCGGCGTAAATTTGTTGTTGTGCCAGGGTAAACATCATGGTGATTTATCCATCTTATGGTGTCAAATCTGTCTAACATGAAATAAGCCGACGTCAAATGTTGCTATAGGATCGCGGGAAACTTCTGTCTTGTATGCACTTTATGTGCGCTTTCTTTATTTCAGTGCCAATTAGCAGAGATAAAACGTTAATCAATCGCTTTAACGAGCGTGACGGAAGTGGGTTACTTACTTTCTTTCTTTCTTTCTTTCTTACTTTCTTTCTTTCTGACTGACTGACTGACTGACATCGAAGCCCCTTCTTAGATTACAAAGTGGACTTTGTAATCAAAAATTATGTAAACTGTGCACTCTTCTCGCATCATTTAAAGTGGAGCCCATTGAGGTAAAGCCCGGGTTCCCGTGGTGCTAATGAGCTATTAACTAATTGAGCTCTGTAATTAGCTCTCAGCTAGTAACACTAATTATCCAATTAACATCAATAGAAACTTCAAAACGATCTGCTTCTCCAAATTTTTTTTTCAAAATGTTCCCTTGATCAAGTAATTGCACTCTAATCTTTGTTATGACAGTTACAAATTTGCAATGAATTCAAAACCCCTCTCCGTAGCAAAAAATAAGACGCGATATAAGCCTAGTTTGCGCGAAACCCGCACTCAGATGCGACGGTACGCTAGACTCCTCACATGGATCAGCGCACTTGAAACGAAAGGTCGAAAATTGAACACGCGCATGGTTAATCAAGCGTAACGTGATGTAATGTCTCAAGCGGGACTCAAGATAGCATGGTAGCAAGCCTCGAGTTGTTTACAGGAAATTTGAAATAAGACGCGAAAAGCAATTGCTGAATCACGCTTCGAGGTTTTTTCGATATTTCGTCGATTTTTCGTAACGGGAGATTTGTCGAAACGGAGTTGTCTGTGAATTGCGAAATGAGATAAAGGTAAGATGTAATGAGTATTATTTTGTTTGTTGCAGCCTCGTTTTAGTTCATGGGCTGTGTTTACTTGCCATTTTAGGCCTTGTTATTACAGAGTTAACTTACTTAATTTCTGTTTGACAGAAAATCATTACGCAGAAATTGTTGCTATTCACAAGAAATTAGTTGTTGAAATGTTTGATATTTTTGTTTCAAATTTAAACGTTCTAGCTACATGGTTTTTCCGTAACGCAGTCAGACGTCCTCTTTTAGTTCTCATACCAATAAGGTTCTCCTCTCATAGGACTGCCGACTTTTGTAATTACAAGAAATCGGCCCAGCAATCTCTTGGAGTGTTCCCTAAATTCAAACTAAATGAGGCATAGCTTTGACGTTGCTATGTCCTCGTCTTTCTAGCCGCGAATTCATACGCTCTACTGTATGAAAACATTGCCCCAACGTCACGCCCCTAAAAATCTTCATTTTGAATACAATGCTTTTAATTTGTGTTGCCTTCCAAAAGACTTAACACTTGATAGCATCTAGCTACTGTTTGAAAGGTTTCAAGAAGAATATAATCTATTTTCGGACAAGTTTTATATTTGAAAATAGTACTTGATCATGTCTTCGTGTGCTGCCACGGTTGATCATGGTCAGTGAGTTTACAAGGACCTTGGTTTCACTTGCAAAATTAGAAGTCTCATGTTGTCGAAGTTTCTTTCACCCAACAATATAGATACTGTCTTTCAGCTATTAAGTGTTAAGTCTTTTGGAAGGCAACGCAAATTAAAAGCATTGTATTCAGCATGAAGATTATTAGGGGCGTGACGTTGGGGCAATGTTTTCGTACAGTAGGGCGTACGAATTCGCGGCTAGAAAGACGAGGCCATGGCAATGACAAAGCTATGCCTCATTTAGTTTGAATTTAGGGAACACTCAAAGATATTGTTGGGCTGATTTCTTTCCGTCTTGAATTATTGGCTAATCTTCCCGGGGGGTCATTCAATTATTCTTCGCAACTCTTGGTTTTTAGTGAGATCAACCTGAATACAGGTAATATTTCCAGTTCATTTCTGCAGCCTAAATTATGCCTCAAGATAGATGCTGGATGAGAAAATCCGCGAATAAAACCATTTGATAAGTTCTGCATAAGTAATNGGAAGGCAACGCAAATTAAAAGCATTGTATTCAGCATGAAGATTATTAGGGGCGTGACGTTGGGGCAATGTTTTCGTACAGTAGGGCGTACGAATTCGCGGCTAGAAAGACGAGGCCATGGCAATGACAAAGCTATGCCTCATTTAGTTTGAATTTAGGGAACACTCAAAGATATTGTTGGGCTGATTTCTTTCCGTCTTGAATTATTGGCTAATCTTCCCGGGGGGGGTACTTAGTATATTTGTCCGACGGGGATGTGCCGTTTTTAAGGGTATCGTTTTCACCAATTTTTTCTAGCACAGGGTATCAAAATAAGGCAATTTTTCTAGAGCAGGTTGTCAAAACATGTCAAAGGGGAATATTTTGCTAGATCGGGTCGTTTTTCGGTCAAATTTAATGTTTTTGAGTATACTTTTCACCAATTTTTTCTAGAACAGGTTATCATTTTGAGCAAAAAATTCTGGAGCAGGGTAAAAAAAATTTTTTTCGTGGGCACACCCCCGTACAAATTTAAGTCAAGTACCCCCCCCGGGCTAATCTTCAAGACTGTCCCAAAGTTAAACACGGTAGTATTTAAATCTTAAGGTTACATGCTTGGGGAATCGATATAGTAACAACCAAGAACATCAATTCAATTTATGGAAGTAATCGCTGTTCTATAGATGAAAGATGTATAAATCTTAGACATCGTTGCTTTCATCAATTTTCTGCTTCATTGCTAAGTTATTGTATATCGATACTACTAGGTGTAGGTCAGTAACAAGAAAAAGTTGCTTGCGTTTGCCAATATATGCAGTCCAAAAGTTCCTCTAACTTGGTTGGGCATATGGCTTATTTCTTTGCAGAAAAGCTAACTTACGCGAGAAGATTTATTTCATTAAAACCGGTCATGCCGTTCAAGAACTATCGGTGATTTTGCTTCGAATTTGTTTTTTGAATAGCTTGAAAGCGAGGGGCGTATCACTCAGTAAAAATCTCGTACACCTTTGGCAAAAATCCCTTTGTTTTAAAGAAAAATCCAGAAAAAATCCCTGAAAATCCTATTATTTAAAAGAATTTCGTACGCCATTTCGGAAGAGTGATACACGCCTCACTTGAAAGGACTTGAGCAGCTAAGATAAGCCACGCAATTGCAAGGGATACTTTGTGATATTTCTTATTTCAGTTTTTAACTGGTTAGGGTAGATAGACCCTCAGTGCTAGTTTCAAGTGCTGTTTCATTTAATCTTACAGGGTGCATACTTTAGCTGTCTGAATGCATGGAACCTGGTGCCTAGTTCTATTTGCTGTCTTGCTTGAGAGAATATTCTGCAATGGTGAGTTTAGGCCAGTTTTGTTATGACTTAGGCCAGTTTTGTTAGAGCTGTTTACTTCTTAGATACTCATTGTTGACCCCTTACGTTTATATCATGGAAAGGCTTGCCGAAGGAGATGAGAGTAACACAGAATCTATCGTCTTTCGCCTCATCTGTAGAGGCTCTAACTGTCCCAAAAAATGTTCCTAAAATGCTGAAAGTAATCGAATAAAAATCTCATTTCCAACGCTTCCAGGACCTCTACAGATGTGGTTCCTGATGTATGGAAGACGAGGTTGACAAGCAGACTTCTTTTGAGGACCTAAAGCATATTTATAGTGGAATTTACCCAGGAATTACAATGCACTGACAGAAATTATTCAGCAATTTATAGATTTAATTCAAAAAGTTTCTTAATTTGCTTCTGTTTTAGCCTTTGAAAACCCAAAGTCTGTCTCATATTAAGGCCGTCCTCCACTTGCAGTAGTTTCAGTCGGCGACCAGCGCGCTCGCCCTGTGCGCATGATCTGTTGCTAGAGAAAAAATTATGCCCCATTTGCCTGAAGATTGCGACAAAACGGCAAAAGATTCTTGCCAACCTTTTATATGATAATTTTTGAACAAATCTTTCCTTTTTACCCTTACAGCCGATCCCTAGATCTATGTTATAATGAGACTATACATAATGAAAAATTATAAGTATTAAAAAATTTGAACTGTAATAGGCTTTTAGCCTCAAACAGAATCTATTTATGTTAGGTTATGTTATGATGTTGCTCTTCAGATGTTCAAATAAGGTTTGCTGCAATCCCCGTAAAAATCCGTTGAAAAATTATGGGGCTATGACCTTCAAAAGACCAAATTTGCCTGATGACTGAAACCAGCGGTCGGCCATTTTGTCTTACTATATTTTGTCTTACTATAAGCAAGTGCGCAGGTCGCCGACCAAAACTATACTGCAGTGAAGGTCGGCTTTTAGGTTTTAAATGATATTCGCGATACCTAATGCGAGAAATTTTCTCGTGTGTTTTGTTGTTGTTCTTAATTTGCGTTTTCATTTAAATGAGTACTCTAATGTTTCATAAACTTCCTTGTAGATCACACGAAACCAGCCAAATTCCCTGAAATAGCGACATTTCTTGGAGAAAAACACCCAGATTTATCAAAAATTTACAAAATCAGTGACTGCGAAGTGAAGATCTTATCTGGTAGCTGCGCGTATAGAGTGATACCACAACGAGCACATTGTCTCACCCTTGCAAAAGTCATTCGTAATATCCTGCCGTCCTATATCATCAGTTTGTCTACGAAACAAATCAGAGATATTTTACCCATCAGTATTACTGTGTTTTACATCAATACGTGTCTTGCTAAAGTTACATTTGTGACCAGTGCAGATGGTGAGCTGCGAGTCCTGCCAGGTAAGACATCAGAATACTTGCTTTAATGGGGCTGTACAACCCGTCCTCCCTGCGTGGCTCTGCGTGTCAGATCATCGAATACTTGCTTTAATGGTTCTCTTTCAACCTGCATGCCTTGAACAAGGACAGATATTGTAACACAATAGCATGAGATGCTTTTGTTGGTTGACACCTGAATTCAAAGCGATTACCGACTGCAGACAAAGAAAGTTCTCTCAACCATAAATTCAAAACAAACAAAGCTGCAAAAGTTTTTCTGAAACCCAAGTAGCTAGCGCGCTCGTCGTACATTCCAGAAATTGTTTTAAGAGCAAACATGAGCATAATCGAAAGAAGAAGGATATATCTACACATCTACCTCTGGCATTTTATTTCTTTGGTTCAGAAGCTGAGCTATAAGTGCTTTCATTACACCAAAAAAAATAAGAGAATTGAATCACCTCCCAATCGGCTTCTGAACTAAGTAGATTAAATGCCCGAGGCAGGTGTGTAGATGCAGCCTTCTTCGTTCGATCTATGCTCATGTTTGCTCTTTAAAACAATAATTTTGTGATTAGTTTGATAATCGAGTTTTGGTAATTTTTAAGCGTGAGTACATTTTTGATACACCCAATATCATCTACCGGATGACCCAAAAAAACTTCACGAACTACAGGGTGTCCCAAAAAAATTGTGCCCCGTTTGCAAGAAAAATGCGACAAAACGGCAAAAGATTCTCGCCAAAGCTTTGGATGATGGTGTTTTTCAGATATTCAATTAAAGTTTGCTACCATTCCCGTAAAAATCCGTAGAAAAATGATGGAGCTATGACATTTAGGAGACCAAATTTGCCCGATCACTGAAACCAGCGGTCGGCCATTTTGTCTTACTATTTTGCAGCAATCACAATAGCTTCATGGATGAAATGAAACAGCAGCCTCCAATTTCATAGCTCTCATGAGAATTCCGATCATCATCAGAGAGTTCAACCATTTCTTACCTCACAGAAACTATTTCTTACAGCACATGAAGCTATTTATCGCTGAAAATAGTAAGACAAAATGGCCGACCGCTGGTTTGAGTCATCAGGCAAATTTGGTCTTCTGAAGGTCATAGCTCCATCATTGTTCAACCGATTTTTACGGGGATGGCAGCAGACATTATTTGAACATCTGAAGAGCAACATCATCTAAACATTTGGCCAGAATCTTTTGCCATTTTGTCGCAATCTTCAGTCAAACGGGGCACAATTTTTTTGGGACACCCTGTAGATCATAATTATCTCTCATAAATCAAAAGTTATTGATAAATGCTTTGTATCACAGTTTAGTTGAAAGGCTTAGCTATCTTTTGAGATGCTGCATGCTCATTTTTAGCGATGATTATCATCCGAAAAACCAGATTCAAAGAAAATCTCGAATCCCAGATTCCTCATTTTCAGTGAAATAATCGCCATCATTTTCCAGTCAACATTTTTGCGAAACTCAACGTAGCGATGGATTTAAAGTCGTCTGGGGAACATTTTGTGTTTGCAAAATGATTGACCTCTGTTCCTCATTGAAATGTCTTGCTCCTATCCAAAGCAAACTCGAAATTCAGCTTTTTTCACATCTTCCAGAACATAGAATGGAAAAGGAGGGAATAGGCCGAGAGATGAATGAATTACCAGATATTTAAAACTGTTTCTTTCGGACAGTAGGTATGATTTAAACTACCCAAGCAAGATCTCAAAAGATAGCCGAGCCTTTTCGCTACATGCTGATACCTTGTTTGTGTTCATGACATTTGTTTTCAGGAAAGTACCGGATGAGCCAGAAAAAAGTTCCCACTTTTGAAAATTCATAGCACCAAGAGTACTGAACGGATTGGAATGAATCAATATTTGCTTGACAGCCAAAAGATCGAAGTATTTTTGTGATTTTTCTCGCCTTCTTATGAGCACTGGAAAAATTGGTGAATTCAAATTTAGAAAAACTTGATGGTTGCAAAATGACTGAAAAAGGCCTAAAATGCTTGATCAAATCATAAAGGACTCCTCACTCAGAACAACAGAGAAAATGCAATTTCTCATGGGTGAGAGATATCGTCTGCACATCTATTGTCATGGGATTGAAAATCTTTAGTATCTGTTTGCAAATCTATTTCTTATAACTCTTGAGAGAGGTGAAACGCCGTGCGTATTGTTCTGTGTGAGGAGAATCCTAACGATTTGATCCAGTGTTTTAGGCCCTTTTTCAGTCATTTTGCAACGATGACATTTTCGTAAAGTTGAATTTACATATATTTGCAGTGCTCGCGAGAAGACGAGAAAAATCACGAAAATACTTCGATCTTTTGGCTTTTAACTAGAATTTGAATCACTCACATCCTTGAAGCACTTGTGGTGCTACGAATTTTCGAAAGTGGGAACTTTTTTCTGGTTCACCCGGTATGTGCGATCTAGCTCGTGACGTTTTTTTTAGGTCACCCGGTAGAATCTGCTGCTTGAGTATGTCCTTACAGCATAACTGTCAATGTAAGGCAAGATTCCATCAAACAGGACTTGTTTAACCCAAGAAAGTCTGTAAGAAGTTTTATCTCTTTCATTCTTATGCTCATCGAAAAAGTTTTATTTTTAGTGTTGAAGATTGACTCAATGGTTGCAGATTTGTCGGTGCCTTTTCCGTTTGGCGATTATGAAATGACAGCTAGAGGAATCTGGAAAATTGGAAGGAAAGATATTACAATTAAAGTAACAAGAAGTATCTCGCGAGAAATGACGTTATCAGGATCATTATTCGAAGGTAATGTTAAAGATTAGCAGAGTTGGAATCATAAAAAGCTAGTTAAAATGTCACCTTGATCTCATTGGCATTAAAAACGAAAAATCTTCTGTGTATCAAGTTTTTGAATAAATTCCTTTTAAAATTTCATTGATCCAAATTCTAGTGGTGGGGTGGCTGGATATTTTACACGCAAAGATTCCTTCCTGAAAGTGTTTCGTTTTGTCAAAGTGGCACTAGAGATGCCAGAATTTAAAGCAAATTTTCACATTTAGCTCAAAACCTTGAAAGCTTATTTTTGATCTATTACCAAATATGAATGAAGGAAGATTTTGATACTGTTTACACTAAAACACATTCTTTTCCCAAAGTTGTTTTGAAATTTTTGCTGGGTTTGCTTCTTAACATGTACAACAATTTTTAGCATAACATTTTCCGAAACGTTTGGATGTTAGGTAGAAATCTCCTAATAGTTAGCATCCTGCTTGCCATCCTACACATCTCTAGTAGCCTGTGTTAAGGGGTCTACTTATTTTACGTAATCGTTCTCCACTTAATTCCCAACAGTCCTCCATTCCCATTGTTCTGCTTTAGGTATTGTCCTTCGGGCTTGCCCCTTTATTTACTTCCACACAGGAATTGTAATCATGCACTTTTAGCTTGTTGTTTTTTCTTCATGCATATAAATATAGCCTTATGCGTTTGAAAATTTGTATTCTGAAGATGAAGTACAGAACTGCTTCGAAACGTTAAACTTTTTAAAACTTTTCAAAGACATGACCTAGTCTTGTATAGTTCAATAACACTGGATTTGTCTGCTGGAATGTCACAGATTTTTATGGACATGTCCATAACTTGAATTTGTCTCCTTTTCTTTGATTTGTCTGCCTGAATATGATTTGGAAGGGCTGAAATATGAACAAAATGATAATAATTGCATTCCTAGTTCTTCGATTTTTGGTGAAACTACGGTTACCTCCTAACACTTAACATCTTGATTGATCGGTTAATTTTCTTATTTGTTTACAGGTCTGTCAATCAAGACAATCGGCAAGAAATTCGACGTAGATATTCTTCCATCTGGTGGTGTACAAGTTTTGTTAGAAAATATTGGACTCGATAATTTTCGATTGCGAAGAATGAAAGTTCGAGGAAAAATAGACGCTGTAGCTGGAAATTACGAATTCGTGTTTTCAGGTAAGGAGAATCTACTATTTGTAGAGGGCAGTTTTAATTCTTGATGGCTTGGGAGCATAGGATCCAAATCTTTAAAAATGCTGGTGTAAAATTTAGTCACTTATTTCTTTGAACTGAATGACTTTAAAGAAACTTCAGCTTCTTCTCTATAATTCTACCGTTGGACTTTCCTGAAATCTTCAATATTTTCCGAATTAGAGTGTTTTTCTAGTTTTTCAAGAATTCAAGAAAAATTTTCAAAAGAACTTAAGATCATCGTAATTTCTAAACTGTTTGAAGCAAAATGAAATAATTTCCAAGAAAACCATTGTTTATGGATGTCTACAATATGGTATCAAGCAAAATCTGCCACTCTTCTGGTTTATGATTTCGAAATTTGATGACGTCATACCCTCAACTGAGTTGAAATGTAACATATGCTAAAATTTCGAGAAATATTCAAAACTTCTGGAATGAAAGATACGCGACTAAAGTTTGTTTAAAGCCACTCAGTCATAAGAAATAGATCACAGGATATTACACCCACCTTTTTACGCCGAGTTAAAGATTTGGAAGCTATGCTTGGCTTGGTAGGCATTTCATGGGCAAATTTACATGGATGTTGCTAAGGTGGCACAGCAAGACCATTATTTCATAAGTTTCTCATAAGATTTTTAAGCCACATTATAAGAAGAAAAAATCTTTACGTTCGTGAATCAATACAATATTTATCGCAGATACATTGCTTAGGTGATGGATTCTCATGTAGGCCCAGTACCTATAACGCCTATAGTTTTATCTGTTTGAGATTTTAACCTTCAAAGTTGCATTTGGGAATGATGCTGTAAATGAAAACTCAAAGGAACTTTTGACAAGCCAACAAGGACAAATTTTGTAAGACAATAGCATGAGTTAATTTTGGTTGACACCGCAATTCAGAGCGGTTAGCGATCGCACACAAAGGAAATTCCCTCAACTAGTAATTCAAAACAAACAAAGCCGCAAAAGTTTCTCTGAAACCCAGGTAGCTAGCTCGCTCGTTGTGCATTCCAGAAATTGTTTTCAGAGCAAACATGAGCATAGATCGAACGAGGAAGGATATATCTACACACCTGTCTCGAGCATTTGATTTATTTGGCAAAAAAGCCGATTGGGACGCGATTCAATTCTCTTATTTTTTTGGTGTAATTTAAACACTTACTGCTCAGCTTCTGGACCAAACAAATAAAATGCCCGCGGTAGATGTGTAGATATATCCTTCTTCTTTTGATATATGCTCATATTTGCTCTGAAAAACAATTTCTGAAGTGCACAACGAGCACGCTAGCTACCTGGTTTTCGGAGAAATATTTGCGGCTTTGTTTGTTTTGAATTAATGGTTGAAGGCATTTCCTTTGTCGGCAATCGCTAATCGCTTTGAATTCAGGTGTCAACAAAAGCAACTCATGATCCAAATTTGTCCCCGTTTGACAAGCCCTCTTTTTGACTGTGATTTTCTGGGTTTTTTCCATTGTAATTCATAGTTTCTTTTTAGTTTAGTTTGCCTTGATTAACTTTTAGCTATTCAATTAGAAAGCCAGCTTTAAATAAGCGAGTGATAATTAGTGATAATAATTATGTCCTTTTCAGGCTCACCAGACATCAAGACATTCGAAGAAGCTCATGTTCGAATATTCGTTGTTAAACGAGGAAATTACAGGAACTTAGGAATACTATTAGAACTACCAGATTATTCTCCAGTTACTCTAGTAAAAAGGATGTTTGGCGCTACAGTAAACAGAATAACATTATTACGAGATCGTAACCAAACACTCGCATTATTTGTAACGAGTCAACCATTCTCGAACTTTTCACATGTACTCACTGCACACGGCAGCTCACGATGGATCCATCGAAACTCACAATTTGTCGAAGGTGCGACGTTACTAGTTACGTTACCGTTCCCGAAACGAAAAGCATTGGACATGAAAATACAAATTTATCCGGATGGTCTCGCATTTTCGCTACCGGATGGCGAAAATTTACCGGCTGATTTGGCGTTAACTGCAATTTCTCCAGTGGATGTGAAGCGGATTGATAGAAAAGATTTTAAACTTTATGATGATTTAGATTCCGACCAACGGACGAAGAAATTTCACCAAATTTTGATTTTGAAGTTTAGGTACTTTATATTTAATGACACGTACGTGGCAGCTGCGGAGCAGCTTAACGCAATGGAGGAGGAACTGAAAGAAATGATGCCAGTACCGTTACCCATGGTTGCCACTGATACACTCTCGGATTTTATGTCAGAAGAAAATAAAGGACAGGGGGACAAGGGAGACAAGAATGCCCTTGATATGTTCTTCAAACGGAGCGAGAGACTATCCGAGAAGAGGCTATCTGAGAAAGAGGCCAATGAAAAGAGAATTGACATTAAAACAAATGTGAATGCACGGAAACTTAGTTTAACTGCAAAGATTGGATTATTACGAAAGCGGAGAAATGATTGAAATATTAATTGGTTATACTAAATTTAATCAGTAGTAACCTTTGATTGATGACAAAGAGGTAAAACGATACAAATTCTTGAATTTAAGTTACGCCATCTTCGCCCCAAATCAAGACTGAAGAATTCCCGCCTATTATATCGAGTGAGCAAAAAGAAATCAAAACGTAGGCTAACTTTAACTTACATGTGAAAATTTTGTTTGGTAAAATCACAGACCAAGAAATTAGGAAAATGCTGGTATTGGATTCGTTAAGGAACGAGAATAGACCTTTTAGCTATTCTACAAAGAAGCCTGGATCGAACGTTAGTTTTATACATTTTCATACGCGAGGCTCGATCGAGTGGCGTTGGAGCTTCTATCACTATGGTGCATATTCGTGAATTCTACAAACTGTAGCAAAATATCGTTCGATTCTGATTCTTTTCAGAATAGCAAAAAGTTCTATTCCACGTTCGATTCTGGTCCATGATATACTTACCATTGAATTATAACTCCAATGCAATTGTCTGTTTCAGCAACAGAATCTAAATGTTAATCGCAAGTAAATCACGGACTGGAATCAAACGTGGAATTCTCATTCCCAAAAAAAATCCCTGCCAGCATTTCCTAATTTCTGGTTCTGAATGATGAATACTTTTCGTTGCACAGCCCATAAAACTAAGGGCGCCAACCTTGTACGAAGTTTGTTTAGGGACAGTGCAAAATTTATTATATTACATGGCCGGTGGAGAACAAAAATTCTTGCAAAAAATCTGCTCGCCCTGTGTGAAATGATTGCAAAAAAATCAACTGCCCCGTCACCCTTTCTTTAAAAAGATGTGTCTCCCGTATTCATGAACAACAGGTGTCAACGAAGAAATCAACTTTGAAGATTAAGAGAAATGACTGATGAATCATCCCTGCAAACGACTGACAAGGACATTTTGCTTCATTTTCATACACATCCTTCCAAGCATTTCTCAACTTGCATGATTCACAATTTTGTCCTCAAAATGAGCCATTTTATATTTCAAACTTCATCTTGAGCCATATTGCTTTGTAAAAAGTGTTGACCCAGTTCTGTACAAGCTCAAAAAAAGTAGTTGCCCCGTTACGTTTTGCACCGGCCATGTTATAAAATAAACTTTGCACGGTCCCTTATTCCCAGCACTGTACCCGTGACCCAGTACACAGAGTAATTGGTGTCCTATGACCCTATCCTGTTAATCTGTGCATATAAGATTTTCAAATTCTAACGTCCGTTAGTGTTGACCAATCAAACATCACGCTGTTTGGTTCCCTGTGGCAAATTCGTATAACAATTGATTCTCGTATTACATCAACACCGGAATTTGAAACCACGAAGTTAGCTAGGTCATCTTGACCTTGACAGGACTGACTCTGTGTACTGGGTCACGGTACAGTACTGTTTTACTCTAGGACACCAATTATTCTACAGTACTGGGAACAAATACAGTTCCTACAAAGTAGGCGCCTTTGATCAAATGTTATAACATGTCTTTGTCTTTGAAGAGCAATTACTGAAAATTTTAGAAAATTGAGAAAGTTACAAAGTTGCTTCAAAAATCAACCTTTCCAATTTTTCTGCGAAGATTTCCTAGTTCTCATGCTAATTGCTACAATATTATTGCTGATATGATAGAAGTTAGATCTGTAAAATTTTATGTTGTTAGACTTAAGGCCGATTTCAACTACACGATCTCTTCGACGACAGCCCTAAAATTTCGCGGCGGAAATCTGTATTGATTTCCACTTGTGTTCCTTTCGTTGCGAAAACGATTCCCAAAATTTCTAAAATTTGAGTGAGGCCGGTGAAATTCTGTGATCCCATTTGTCAAAAGCTCAGCGAACAAAATGGTCAGAAGAAAAATAGAAACCACTTCTACATTTCGTCCAGCGATTTTTTCGATGCAACGATCAGAAAGGTTCTACTGTGCATGTGTTGTCACGAATTTTTATGATATGATAGTCCAGAAAATCGTCGAGTGGAGATCAGCCTTTGGAATTCTTACTGATAACTCTGGGAAATGTAATTATGATGAAGTTTTTATAACACAGTAAACAACTATTTTCTCTTTTATTGGAGCCTGCTTGTAAGAATATCCAATGCCAAAATACACTTATACAACTATTTTCTCTTTCATTTTATTCTGCTGGTAACTCGCTTGTAAGAATGTCCAGTGCTAAAAATACACTTATCGATAAAAGTCCGTCTCAAATTAGATGTCACCTGAGATTTGTGATAATGCAAAATTCCTTTGCAAAACACTTCCAATTGTTGTTATTCGCGGTCATTTGCAGGTGACATTTGATTTGAGGCAGAATATAGTATGTTTACGATGGGAAATACGTTTGAAGAGTGAACAGTTTTAGCTCTAAATGATTCTCAATTTTCACGAAATTTAAAAGCTGCTCAATTGGTTTCTTATTTTTTGGCTGCATGAATATGACGCAGGAAGATGACTTCAGATATACTCAAGAATAAGGGTGCGATTAGAATCACAAATTTTTCATCCTAAGCTTTCATCCTAGACATTGTAGACTCTTTAGCTATCCTACAAAAGAGTCTGGATCGAGCGATATCTTTATACATCTTGTTCAAAGTGTCGAGTGAGTGACGTTAGAGCTTCTATTACCATTGTGAACACTCTTCAAAATTTCTAAAAACATCGTTCAATTTAGACTCCGTTGTGGAATAGCTAAAGGGTCTAGTGAACGGAGCTAAATGGCGGAAATCTATAAATAGGACAAACGAAACGCCTATGTATGCTATTTTTTCTCTAGCTAAACAGTATCTATGCACGTGTCGAAATCATCAAATACAATAGGCTAATTTCAGAAATGCATAGGCAGCTCTCTGGATGCTATTTATACATCAGTTTCCTAAATTGTTGGCCATTTTGAGCCTGTTTCTTATAAATAACTTTTTAAAGAAGCTCTTTCGATCTTTGAATCCTCGCTCTTGAGGTCCATTGAAAATCTGCATAACGATAGACCCAGAATGCCTTGCACTATGGATGGGGATAGGGACTCTTCATCCTTTCCCGTCCTGCTCGCTGACCTGAAAGTAGCGAAAATAGATTCGCAGTTTTAAACGCAAATCATTGCCTGAATATGCAAGAAACGTCAGGTATGTAGCCAAAATTATATAAAGCATTGTTTTGTGTATTCCCTTGTGGCATCTAAGGTCTGTGCAAGGTCTGCAACGTACATTTCGAAGCGTGTTTTTGTAAGCACAGCTCCGCCCAAACATTGTCTGGCTAGGCCATTGAAAGTGTCCCTTCTACGGAGTGCGCACGGATTACTGTTTGCGCGCGAAATTATTGACAGCCAACGTTAACGTAAACAAATGGATTGTTAGGACATAGGGTTATTGATCTCTATTATTTTGAGAAATCAGATCCATTTTGGATGTCTCCTGTGTTTTTCTGTGTTGTTTGGGAGCAAAAATATCGCTGACAAAAATGCCTACAAGATTTCAGAATGTTTACTAAATGTTTTCTTTAATTTAGAAAGAAACCGCTTTTGAGAAATTCAACTCTCAGATTGCCAAAAAAATAAGAAACCCAAAAATGGGAAAATTTGGAAAATATTTAGCTTGAGAAACTATTTATTTTACTAAATGAAATCCTTGCTTGACATATTTCTATTTCATTTTCACTCTTCTTTTCCACGCCCGACAACACCAAGCCTGAATTCTGACGTCACTTCCGGCCTCTTTTGCAAGAAAGCTGTGGCGCGAAAGTAAAATTTTGTGATAAATGGCGTCAGCAGGCGTCCCAAGTGTCCCAAAGCAAAATATCGAGATATAACGCAATAGCTGTATCTTCGCTCTTTCAAGTTCTTTGAGCATTTTGGACTAAGAGCTTCTTGGTTTTTCATATTTTTCAAAGGCCGTGGACAACTCTGTTTACAAACTCGGGATTCAGCACAGCAGGTAAGCAGACTTTATCATAAATTTAACGTTTTTCCTTTGTTTCATGGAAATTTTGTTGAAAGTTTTGGATTCCTCGATGTCGTTTTGTCCTATTTTGCCACCTTTCGCCAATTGTTGACGAAATAAACTTGTCTTTTTCTCGTCTTGAACTTCGGCTTGCAGTTTCAAGAAAATGAACTTTTGTTGGCCTAAATTTAACCAAAATTTTTTCAAACTCCAATATTTTCTAAACTAAGACAGGAATTCTCATTTTGGAGATATAACGCAATAGCTGTAAGCATCTAGTTTGTAGGAATGTTGCCTGTTTTGCTGTAGCCTTTGCCGGTTTCCCACAATTTTCAAAGGCAATTTTTCCTCGAGAGCCATGACCATCTAATCTTCGTTAACTTTACGTGCTTCCTTTCACAAACTTGTCTGCTTTTTAGTCAGAAAACAAACGTTAACCTTGGTTGAATGTATCACTTTCGAACTTAATCTGATGTTTTCAGAAATGAAAGTATTTTAGAGTACTTGCTAGCTGTTTTGGCCACCAGAGCAATGAGAATAATAACAAAACTTTGACTTCGCTCTCAGAGAACTTTTCGTCGGGTTTGGCCTAACTGTAAACAAACATAAAGTTGCATTGTTGCTTATTTTCTTCAAGACTAATGGGGAAGCTCTGACCTAGAAATAGGAGATTTGCTTACTAAAACAATGTTATCAAGGCTACCTTGTACAAAAAATTATCAGCTTTGATTATTTTGCCTATAAATACGATAGTTTACTGCAATTATTTGCCCTTAAATCTGTTTTCTTTTTCTTGAGCAGGGTATTGCTGCTCTGATTTAAGTTTGCAAAGACATCTCCTATTTTGGTTTGCTGCTCTTTTTTGTACATGCAATTCTCTATGAGACAAAGTGAAATTTGCTATGCAGCAAACATTTTTAGTAGGAGGAAATAATATTGTCTCTGTTTTATTTTAGGACCCAAACAGAACAAGATTATCCTTTACCAATCAAGCCCAACCTTGAAGCAGCATTTGACAACAACCACAAAAGACTGCAATTCTTGCTTTTTCAATGCCTGAGGACTTATGCAAAACTGATGGAACATGACTGTTGCAAACAAAGCATTCAATGAAAAACAATATTATGATATATCAAAAAATTTGAGTAATCCAATAATTGATACTCTGATGATTTTACTCTGATGATAGGAAGATGGTAAGATAATAGCAATTGAATCATCACAAAATTGAAATTTTAATGCTTCCAATTCTGAAACAGTCTGAAACTTATTCTGAATTTGATCTGCAAAGACAATTGTTTGCAAAGACAAAGACAAAGCTCGCCCGTTTCACCCTGTAGGTGAAATGCCATGCTTATTCATGAGTTTCTGAAAATTACCAAAAAGCAGTTATTGCCGTTGTCCATTCAGAAATAGTCATTGAAATTTCAATAGACAGCATCCTTCCCTATCTTCCTTGTCTGTGAGTTTTTAGAGCCAACAAGAGAAGATTTCCAGACTGCATTGAGTTGCTCCATCATTGAGAGGAACTTGCCCAGTACAAATAACATATTTTCTATAATTTGCTATCCATTTGTCCATCAAAGACATATGCCATCATAAACAAAACGGTTTTAGTTCTTGATCCATAAATATCCGAGTTCTTTCGTTGGAAGCTGCTTCTTCTTGTCTCTTTCTTTCTGGCGGGTTGGAGAATTATTTGAAAACATGAAAGCATCTCTTGTCCTTCACTGGCAGTAAAAGGATCGCTAGTGCTCTGCATATTGGTTTATTGCTTCGTTTCCTATCAGAATTAAAGGGTTTTCTTGAAAGCAAGCAGCAAGCAGACCACGCCGCTTCAAAACAATTTCTACGATCTACGAGATTTTCTAAATGTCATGGCTTTCAAGGCGCTTTTTACTTCAACAAAGACAATGAATTCGAAAAATTTGCCCAAATACGGATGAAAATCTCTTAAAATAAGACCATCACTCCTGTCAAATTGCGTGGAGTTTACCGGGAAGTTTAAATCAAAACGATTTTAGTTTTAAACATTTCTTAGATAAATTCACTACCTTTTAAGATTAAATTAACGCGGAAAAATCACACCGCATCACTGCATGAAACGTTCAAAGTCGACGAAAATATTCACTTCCGGTCATTTTCCTATACATTTGTATAGGGGCATCAAAGCGAGGCTGAACTCCTCGAGAAAGGTGTTGTCGGGCGTGTTTTCCTGTGTCATCATATTCAGGAGGTCGTACTTGCGGGATAGTGTGTAAACATTGGATAGGCCTAGGCTTCAAAAAGTTTGTTTTGGAAGGTCAAGGGGGGCACATATAGTAAACGTGGTCAAGATTGTTACAGAACCTTTAAGAAACTCTGAACACTCAAATCTGATGATTTTAAGAAATTTTCAGTACTGAGTTAAATTCTTAATTTCTTATGACAAAAATATGTGCAGCATTTTTCAGGGCTTTAAGTGTTTGTGCACATATATTTGTCATCAGAAACTAAGAATTTGACCCATTGCAGAAAGTTTCTTAAAATTATCAGATTTTGAGTACTCAGAGTTTCTTACCAGTTTCTTAGAGGTTCCATGACAATCTTCATGTTCACTACTTGTGCCCTCGTGAACATTTCAAAACAAGGTTTTTTTAGCCCTTCCAATGTTTAAACATTACTCAAGTATCTTACAAGTAATATGATGCAGGAAACAAGTGAAAATGAATTTAGAAAAGGTTCAGGATTTCCTTTATCATAATAAATAGTTTCTTAACTTATATTTTCCAGTACTGGAGTTTCTTAATTTTTTGGCGATGTGAGAGTTGAGTTTTTTATGGGCAGTTTCTTGCAAAGTTTCAGTTCAGTTTCATTCATTATCAATTAATCCTAAATACAATTCAACATAAATACTCTACAACTAAAATACATAACAACATTATAACTGAAATTGAGAAAAGAAAAACTAAAAGGAATATAAAAGATACTTTACATGATTGTATTTAAGATTAATTTACTAAGGAGGAGCTCTCTAGCTCCTCCTTAGTCAGCTAGTAAACATGTGTATATGAGTACTCAACGTTTCTTGATTTGAGGTTTCTTTTTCAGATGTTTACTGCATTTTTGTGCCCTTGTGAACGTTTAAGAATAAAGTTTCATAAGCCATGTCATTGTCTGGACATTACTCAAGTACCTTCCAAGTAATACAAGGCAAGAAACAAGACACAAATGTAAAGTGAAAATATGCTATGAATTCATTTCACAAAGAGAAACAGTTTCTTAAATATTTCAATCCTTGAACTCTCAGATCAACAAAAAAATTAAGAAGCTCAAATACTAACAAAGTATTGCTCAAGAAACATTTTAGTTCATTTAGTAATCTGAAGCATACACATTTCTCTTGTTATAAGAAACTTGGATTTGCACTTTGTACTAAAAGTGTCTTAATTTCACTTGAAAATGTCGGTGTTTTAGTTAGTAAAAGTTAGATTCTTAGTTACTTTCTTATTTTTGGGGTCTGAAAATGCATTATGCTTCAAAGTTGAGCCTTCTTATCAACAAAGGGCTTGCATCTTGCATTGATATTGTCACCACGAATAAGCCTTGCACATTAAGGCAAAACGTTACCAGTTTTTTGCAGTCAAAACTTGATATTTACGAACACAGTTTCTTACCAGTTTCTCATAAAAAATGTGTATTTCTGCTTGTTTGTTTTACTTTATTTCTTGGTTGGTTTCTTAGGTAATGCCTAGTATACAGTGACATTGTTTCATGAAATTTTGCTGTATTTCAAGGCATGGAAAAACACAACATGGCAACAGAAAACAAGCATTTTCAGAATTTATTAAGAAATTTTCAATGTTAAATTTTGATAGTACTTCAGAAACTTTTATTCTGTTTCTTAGTTTCTTATTAAACAAAATATGTGCACTTTTATCTGCAAGTGAAACTCAATGGGAATTTTGATGTCAAAAATTATTCTGTGAGATAGCACTTCAGAAATTGAAATCAAGCCACCCTGGAGGAGTGTCTTCCCAAAATCTGAATAATTCATATTATATCCAAAGCTATAATTATAATCCATATAAAGCTAAAGTTATAATCCAAAGCTAGAATTATCCTCATCGGCGTAGGGGGAGATAAAATTTGGGGGGCTGCCCGATAAAAAGTCCATTGTTTGAGAAAATTTTGCCCGACTTGAGGCGGATTTCTGCCCGATTATGGCTGATTTTTGCAAATTTTTCTGATGTTGGGGGAGCTGCAGCCCCCTGTCCCCCTGTCTCCTACGCCTATGATTATCCTCAAACATGCTGCAATCAAGCGAGATTGACTTTGCCTTTAGTTCAAAAGATGCATGCTGCAAGTTAGCGCAAGCGGTGCAAAATTCTTACTCGAATCAAGCTCTCAAACATACTCAAATCATACTAAAAACAACTTAGGGAGCTGTCATCTTTAATAACAGGGATGGGGTGGAAGCATTTTGAAAATTTGCCCAAAAAAAATTTAGACCCCTGCATTCTAGCCATGAATAATTTCAGACCCCATCTAATTTTCACCAAAAAATTTCAGACCCCTGACAGCACAAAACGACTTAAAAAGAACCAGACTGTCACAAAAGCATCAAACCAATCAAAGAAGAATTCAGTTGAAGAAAGAAGGAAGAACCAGACAAAAAACATTGATGTCTAACTTTTTTGAGAAAGTAAATAAAGAGTTGAGCTAAAATCTACAAAATTGAATTTTTTGAGAAAATATTCAAAAATTGGCAGATTTATTTTCAGACCCCAGCATAAATTCCTCTAAAAGTTTCAGACCCCTCCTCATTTGCTTCCATCCCGGTCCCTGCAATTGTTTATGACTGCTCCCTTAGTATCAGGCTTGAAGTTTACCGCAAACATACTCAATATTTCTGCCAAGCGAAGATTTAAGTGCTGCGGTTTGATTGCTCATGTAATTTTTGTCTCTACCAATATAGCTGAGCATGACTGCTCCAAGGACGAAAAAGTAAAGCAACAACCTGATTCCCAAAGTGGTGGCCAACCAAAATCACACAGTGACAGCTTGCACAAAAAGAAGGAGCAAAAGTACACATCATCTGCCTCACGAACACTAGATGTATGTGAAGGGGAGTTGGCTGAGGACAATGATGAAGGAAGCAACCAAAGTTTGATTGATAGTGAGGAAGAAGAGTACCTGTGTAGCGAACATGGAGAAGGGATGACAGATGAACTGGCAGCTGAGAATAGTGGAGTGCCAAGTGAAAAAGAAGCTCTTGAGGAGGAACCAATTGAGGAAGAGCAGAATGTGAAGACGCATGTTGTGGAAGAACGTGCTACAGAAGAGCCACCTGAAGTATTTGCTGTGGAGGAGCAAATTGTGGAAGAACAATTTCAACTTATTAGTAGAAGTGCTGAGAACTCTTCTGGTGCATGTTTGAGTCCAAATGGTAAGGTTTTAAAACTTACTGAAAATGATCAAAATGCCTTTATGAAACAGTCTGTACTGTGGCCAGCAACAAAGAAGTGCTTTACCATTACTTTAAAATTATCTTTCCTACTCTTTTTATCTAAAGGCAAATTTCCACCTGACTCAAAAACTTTCTGCCCAAACTAAAACATGAAGTTGAAAGAAATTCAGTTTTATATAGAGGACAGGTTTTTCACTCAAGAAATCTTTTGTTTGATGTGCGCATTCTCCAATATCAATTCATTCAAAGATTGTTTGCTGTTTGCTCTGAAGTATCCTGATGAAATTGGGCCTCAATGTATTGCTATCGACAGCAGAAACTGCGCACACATGCGCCAAATTCGTAACTTTGAGCCCTCCTAGCTTCCTTGCAACAGACCTGAAATTTGGCAACACTTTACAATTTGTTCCTTTGGCCTCAAACTCTTCATTCATCCATACACCCTGTCGCATAAAAATTTTGCATCTCAAATATAACGTAGAACGCAATTGTTGCTTGTGATACCCTGTCGCATAAAAATTTGCATCTCAAATATAGTGTAGAACGCAATTCTTGCTCGTGATACCCTGTCGCATAAATTTTTTACCTATTATAATACCCTGTCGCATAATTTTCGTTAGAGAAGGACACCCTGTCGCATAATTTTTACCGTAAAAGGACACCCTGTTGAGCGGCACATCCCGTCAGGTCAAGTATGGGAGTACCCCCCCCCCTGGGACAGTACCAAAGATAATGTAATGCCCTTGCACTCTTGAATCAGTTCAGTTCAGTTTTCATGTTTTAAATTCTCCACATACAATTTATCATAACGAAACTAATTAATACAAACAATTAACTAAACTACAATAATAACAATAATGCACCTAAAATTAATACAACATACAAATACCAAACAAAGAACAAGATAAATTGCATGGGGGGAATTACTTAAAGGAGGAGCTCTCTCAGTAGTTAAACCAATCGAGGAGAGAGCACCCCCTGTTTCAAAGATTTCTCATACAAATTTGATTATTTTAGGCATAAAAGAAACTATGGGCAGATGGTGACTTTCTATATCAATAAGTTTACAATCAACTTTGGTAGTGGTTTTGAAAGAGCAAGGCTTTGAGTTTTCGTCGAAAAATGTTCGCAGAAGGTGATTTCTTTATATCCACAGGAATGTCATTCCAGCATTTAGCTCCGCAATAGCGCACTGACCTGATACCGTATTGCAGGGTATTTTTTGGGGAATTAGTTTTTTCTCAGTATAGGGCTATACCAGATGATTCAATCAAATAAAAAGGGAACATTTTTCAATAGTCACTAAAGACTGATTATGTTTCCAATCATGGAAGTTTTTTGTGCTGTTATATCAAGAATCAAATTGATTTCTGGAATTATACAGTATTTATTTTATTTTGAAGGAAAAAATACCATGAAATTGTCGCTTTAAAAGCCTTCTTTAAAGTCTTACTGCCTTCATATAAAGAAAGCACGAATTAGTGGCTGCCAATAATTCATTCGTTTGGTTTCTGTGCAGAGGAAGGTCATCGAAATTAGTTTGGTTCCCTTTGAATTTTACCAATAGAACTGCGAAAACAATGGGGTTTCGTGACTGTCTCTTGTGGAGATCAAAAGCAACTGATAAAAGCGAGCCTATGATTATATTTATAATGACATATATAAAGAAGCCACAATGATTTAATCATCCACATGACTTCAAATTCCGTTCTCATTGAGCTCACCTTAGACACCTGCAATATCGTTTTACAGATCATCATTATCATTCAAAATATTTATACAGGTTAAAAAGTTTCAGAATATATCTGGTTTTCAAACTGACCTGTTAAAAAAAAAAACCTAAGCTGCAAAAGGAAAACTAGTTACAATAATTTTATATATTTACAAAAGCCAATCATTTACAGTTTAATACAGTTAATAAACGGTGAATAAATTAAAATACGAGGGAAAGCACGTAATCCGACTTATCAGATAAGATTTTTGAAAGCACCAAGAGAGGAAGCTGATTTACTAGCTTTATCCAGGGTGTTCCAAAGGGTGGTTCCTCTGTAGCAGAAAGATTTCTGACCTGTTTTTGTTTTAAGTAATGGTATTTTCAGATTCAGATCTGTCGATCGCAGATTTGGTTCATTACTGTCGGAGCATCTTGTGAACAACGTGGACAAATAGTCTGGAGCCAACGAATTTAAGGACTTATACGTAAGCGAAGCTGATTCTTTGAAAATANAAAAAAAACCTAAGCTGCAAAAGGAAAACTAGTTACAATAATTTTATATATTTACAAAAGCCAATCATTTACAGTTTAATACAGTTAATAAACGGTGAATAAATTAAAATACGAGGGAAAGCACGTAATCCGACTTATCAGATAAGATTTTTGAAAGCACCAAGAGAGGAAGCTGATTTACTAGCTTTATCCAGGGTGTTCCAAAGGGTGGTTCCTCTGTAGCAGAAAGATTTCTGACCTGTTTTTGTTTTAAGTAATGGTATTTTCAGATTCAGATCTGTCGATCGCAGATTTGGTTCATTACTGTCGGAGCATCTTGTGAACAACGTGGACAAATAGTCTGGAGCCAACGAATTTAAGGACTTATACGTAAGCGAAGCTGATTCTTTGAAAATAAGCTGCTTGACTGTTGCCCATCCAAGACCGTTGATAAGAGGCATTGCGGATGTATCATATTTGCTATTCGTTACAATTCAGATGTGCCGCCCCAGCCAAACACCCAACCTGATAGTGTATTCGGCACGGATCAACCTGCCAACGAGGCCTTAATGCTGTACAAAGTTGTAAATTTTCAGGAAAAAAAAGCAATTGTTTGCGATTTTATATAAAATTTTGAATCCTAGATGATAAAAGAGCTCAATCGCAGACATAAGCGAACGAACTGATTGTTTGGATGGATCAAAGATGCAATTTTATGACCAACTTCTGCAGTTTATGGGCATGAATCGAAACCAGGTAGCCCTCAAAAGCAGAAATTTCCACAACCCTTACATTCCAAATATAGTTTTGAATGTACGTATATTGAATTAATTTGAAGCTTTGCGCACATGCAATAAAAGACATTTTGGAGATTGGCAACATAATGAAATTTGATGATTTTGCAAAATTTTTCCCCTTTTGGTCGCCCGGTAAAATGCCCATATTACTGCTATCCCATGCGGATATCAACCGGTTTTGTGTTGTACAGGAAAATATAAATCCCGAGGTCTTAAGAGTACAGACCAAGCTGTGCAATAAGACCAAGGGCTTTATATTTTCCTGTACAACTACAAAACCGGTTAGTATGAGTTTTATTACTGATAGCTTCTAATTTTGACTTATATCATTTAGTTAAACGCATTTTATTGTTAATCTCACAGGCCTAAATCAGTTGACTGTGGTGCAAAAAGGCGTCCTTGTATTTTATTATTTAATGCTACGGGAAGACTGCGAGAAATGTGCGATTAACCAATGAAATAGGTGGGGTTCTTGTATTGAATAATTTGAAAAAGTAAAGGCCACGATACCAGCGTCGATTGTTGGATCAGAAGATGCTTGCGGTGACGAAAAAATGAATAAATTTAAAGCCAGAAACACCCCAATGCGACAAAAAACAACAGCAAATATGATGAATTTATTTTTTGCTAATATTTCAGCAGGACGAAATATTGGCAAAAAATAAATTCATCATATTTGCTGTTGTTTTTTGTCGCATTGGGGTGTTCTTGTATTGCCGCGTTTTTGAAACGACAGTCAGGTTATAATAAGCATTATCTTTTTGCACAGGTGACATAATCAAGATTACCCCAATTGAGAAAATTGTAAGAAGACGAAAGCAGAGCAAAAACAAAATTCTACAGATAGCATCTAATGAGAATGAAATAGCTGAGGATCCGTCACCGAAAACTGGTCGGGCAAAAGAGCATACATGTGATATCTGTGGTATTGGTTTCACCCGATTTGGTCCTTTCAAAAAGCATCAGGATTCTCATTTTAAGTGGTCGCAGCTTGATGACTATTCGCAAGGGAATGGACGTGAGATTGCAGAAGACGAAGACGATATTGTAGCGAAGAAAAGTGCAATGGAAGAGGCTCTTGAAAGACCATATAAATGTGGGATATGTGGGCTCGATTTTGCAGAGGTAAAGAAGCTTGCGACGCATGTCAAAAGACACGGCAATAAAAGAGTTGAAGCGAGAAGTAACAAATGTTCTAAGCAACAATCTGAGGCTGATACTCAAATTAGGCCCGAAAATTTACGTGGGATTTCACATGTGGAAACAGCGAATGTGATATTGCAATGCAATAAATGTAGCAAAACGTTCAAGCATATTCGCTCTTTGAATAAGCACATCAAGGCACATGTAACTGAAAGGAGTCTGAAGTGTTTGGTGTGTTCAAAACACTTCGCTACTAATCATGGTCTGACGTTGCATTTGCGACTTCATAAGACTGATAGGCCGTACAAGTGCGAGAAATGTGATAAAGCTTTCAGACAAAAGAGTACGTTGCATTGCCACCTCCGTGTTCATGATGATGAGACTGAGTTTAAGTGTTACAAATGCGAGAAGGGATTTTGCAAGAGTGAGAATTTGCAGCAGCATATCAAAATTCATGACGAGAAGATGAAAAGAAATGAAGGGAATAAATCGATGCAAACTGATCAAGGGAATAAAGAAAATAAGAAGTTGTTTAAATGCAAATTCTGCAAAGCAAAGTTTTCTACACAGAAGTACCTGAAAACACATCTTCTAGCTCACAGTGAAAAGAAATGTCACGGATGTGATGCCTGTGGGATGTCCTTCAACCAAATAAGCAATCTCAAATGCCACTTAAGGCTGCATGAAGAAAACAAGGACTTTAAGTGTGATATATGCCAGAAAGGTTTCAAGAATGAGGAAAATCTGAAGAAGCACTGCCGATATCATAAATTGCAGAAAGCGTTTGTTTGTGAAGATTGTGGACAGGTCTATGCGTCTGCTGCCGGCCTTAAAAGTCATGTACGGCAACATGATAAGGGGAAAGCTCATAAATGCAGCATATGTGCGAGGGTGTTCAAACAACGTGGCCAACTACAGAAGCATGTTCGTAAACACGAAGGAAAAGAAATTCATAAATGTGAAATTTGTGCAAGAGAGTTCAAATTCAAGGGCAGTTTAAGAGGACATCTCTTGACACATATTGATGAGGGGCCACAGGCTTGTGAAGTTTGCAATAAAGAATTTAAAGGAAAGAGAGATTTGCAGAAACATTTGAGAATTCATACTGAGAGGGAGCGTAAATATCAATGTGAAATTTGCGAGAAAAGGTTTTATCAAAATAGCGCCTTGCAATCACATATTCGCGTCCATAAGAAAGTCAAGCCACATGAATGCCAAGTTTGTGGTAAAAGGTTCTCACAAAGGACACACCATGATATGCACATACGTGTTCATAGTGGCCTTAGGCCATATAAATGCGAAGTTTGCCAGAAAGATTTCACTCATTACACTTCACTAAAGTGTCACCACCGTGTACACACAGGCGAGAAACCATACACGTGTGAAACATGTGGGAAGTCATTCGCTGAGAGCAATAACTTCAAAAGCCATTTGCGGATACATACTGGAGAAAAACCGTACGCATGCCAAATTTGTGGGAAATGCTTCTCTCAGAGGCAACACAGAAACAGGCATCTCATCACGCATGGAGGCGAGCGGAAGTTTAAATGTGAGATTTGCCTGAAGAGTTTCACCCAAAACGGCACCTTAAAAAGTCATATGCGATCACACAGCAATGAGAAACCGTATGTTTGCGTCATATGCAACCAGGCTTTCAAGCAGAAGACTGTGCTTACAAGGCATCAGTTAACTCACACGAAGGCAAAGCCATTTAGTTGTGAAGTATGTGGAGAATTCTTTTCAAGGAGAGATCATGTCAAAGGCCATATGCGTACACATACAGGGGAGAAACCGTACGGCTGTGAAATATGTGGCATGTTTTTTGCGCAAACAAGCACACTTAATAAGCATCGTAAGATTCATAAGGCTCATAAGACTGAGACTCCTACGTTCGTTGCTGCGTCGGAATTGAAATATCCTGATCCTGATGTTGTTACGGAGGAGCTGCATTTTACTGTTCTCGCAGTCCAAGAAAGCTCAGCTGCGACGGGGGAATTAAGCTTGATTGAGGAAGGAGATGCAAAAACGGTGGGAAATGTAGAACTGACCTTTACCACGGGAGATACGCAGGAAACAACAATAGATCTCACGCAGTTATAGGAAAGAGGTTTGCAGATATGCGCGGGAGATACGCATGAAACAACAGTAGATCTCACGCAGTTATAGGAAAGAGGTTTGCAGATATGCGCGGGAGAGACACAGGAAGCAACAATATATTTTGAGACCGTTATAGAAAATATTGCTAGAATTATACAAAAGAAATTGTAACAGACTTCTGCGACGAAGTATTCTACATCGATATCTTGTTTGACCTCAGTTCCAGAACCTTTTTCTAACCCTGATTAGACAAGAAATGCTTTGATTTCGGTAGATGCAGAGAAGACAGATTAGAGTTAGTTACATCTAACGACGAACCAAATGGATCACACGAAAGCAGAGTTAGTATCGCACGAGGCAAAATTTAAGAGAGGAAGCATTTTTTCAAATTGACACTAGCCACTGTTTTAGAAGATAAACAATTAGAATTAGGTAGATCTAAGATTATAGAAATGGAGCAAATTAAAGACAGAGTTGGCGTTGCCTGATGCAACCGTTATGAGAGGTACTATCAGTATCTATCAAGTTTTTGATTGTGTATTGAACATTTTCACTTCCTCGCACGAAGGATTTGCCATTCTTAGACGAGACAATTTTCACTTGGGAAATCAATTTCAAGTTAGTAGTCACAATATCAACGGGGACAAATTTTCCATTGGAGTACAGTAATGCAAATACCTGTCTCGATAGAGCAAAGATGATTTGTGTGTTAATGAAAAAACGCATCACTTTAATGGTATGATTACAGCTCACAGTTATGGACAAGATTGCCTTACAACTTAGAATATTTGATGCATAGAGTGTAGAAGAAGAACCCTGAAAACCTGCAGACAATGTCAGACTATGAAAGGGACATCATATTGGAAAGAACATGCTGCTACTAGGAGATATGAATTAACTTTTGAGGTAAGTACAGGATGTCCCAAAATAATTGTGCGCTGTTTGTCTGAAGATTTTGACAAAATGGCAAATGATTCTCGCAAAACTTTTGCATGATGGTGCTCTTCAGATGTTCAATTAAAGTTTGCTACCATCCCCATGAAAATCCGTTGAAAAATGATGGAGCTATGACCTTCAGGAGACCAAATTTGCCCGATCACTGAAACCAGCGGTCAGCCATGTTGTCTTACTATTTTACAGCGATAAATAGCTTCATGGGTTCGAAATGAAACAGCAGCCTCCAATGTCATAGTCTCGTGAAAATTCCGATAATCCTCACAGGGTTCCACTATTTCTGACCTCATAGAAAGTTGTTCTTACCTCACGTGAAGATACTTATCACTGCAAAATAGTAAGAGAAAATGGCCGACAGCTGGTTTCAGTCATCAGGTAAATTTAGTCTTCTGAAGGTCAATGCTCCATCATTTTTCAACGGATTTTTACGGCGATGTTAGCAAATTTTAGTTGAATATCTGAAGAGCAACATCATGCAAAAGTTTGGCGAGAATTTTGTGCCGTTGTATCGCAATCATCAGGCAAACGGGCACAATTTTTTGGGACACCCTGTAGAATGCCAGCAATCTACATCATTGCGTTTAATATTTTGAATAATGATGGGCAATCAAAGCTGCAAATTACAAACGTGAATAAAATGAATAGTCCCGGTTTGAAAGACAACTGCTTCTTTGAATATTTGACGATGGATATACTCAAATGACTTTTAAATTTTACCTGACTGAAATCTGCCACTCCGTTCTGAAATTATGAGGGATTTTCTCGATATGAATATGAATGTCAAAACAACAAAGTCATAAGCAACATTCTTTATTTCATACCAATTTAATTCATTCATAGAGCCTAAATTTATCCTACAACCCGTGGCTAAGAGGAAGGAGTTTTTGCAATTATGGTTTGAAGAAACGTTCATCTAAGACTGCGTTCACGCAATGCAGGCACATTTTGAAAACGGTCAAAAATGTAACGGTAGCAAATTTTGAGCTAGCGTTCACATGATACTGTTTTCAAAGAGTTTCATTTTCACAATCTACCGTTTTCAAAATCTGCCGGCAAACTGTGCCGTTTTGTTGTGAACGAAAGCCTATCCGTCACATTTTTCACCATTTTCAAAATGTGCCGACATCGTGTGAACGCAGTCCAAGTATTGATAGCTACTTTTATGGTATAGCAGTTCTGGAAAATTGATTTTGTGGCGTTTAGGCTCGGTGGTTTTGAGAGAAAAATAGCAGGTAATTTAGGGCCAATTGTCTAGGCAATATTGAATCAATACAAGGCTAATCCGTTTCTGCAAGTGTAGGGAAATGAGTCGTAGTTGTAGCGGTACCTATCAGTTCAATCAAAAAGCAAAACTGTATTGAGTCTACTTCTCTGATGCGATTTTGCGTGATTTTCATTATCATGCTCTGTTTGTCCTAGCTCTTTGGTTGAGTGATGGATCAACCTACAGTATTTGGGTCAAGCTCAGAAAGGAAGACGCTTCCTCTTCTATCTTACAAGGCGACAATTCTTGGATGTCTACAGGAACCTGGGTAGTATTCAAACCAGGCAAAGGATTCAAGTTTGAAGTGTACGGGGCAACGGGAACGGCTTGTGGTTTAGACCAATTTGAGAAGAACGTGAACCCTTTGAAATGGAATCACATCGTTGTAACGTTTCACCAAGACACTGGTGTTTGTGGGCACGTCAATGGGAAACTTGCTGCTCGTGAAAATTACAAATGGACGAAGGTATTACCGGTGGAAACAAATATATTATGGATCGGATTTCATTGGGACAGTGGTGGCTGGTGTTTGTTACACGGGTGTCCCAAAAAAAGTATACAGATTTGGTTGACTCCAGTGATGTGAATTTAGCTTTAATCCATGGTTAATTAATCTCAAAATGTTCCACGATAGTTAACTTGAACATAGATACCTCGTTTGTTGGTTTTTTTTTTTTTTTTTTTTTTTTTTGAGAGCAGAAATATCAATCTTGAAAGCTCAATTTTGCGTCCAGCTGCAAACCAGAGCTTTGGCCTTTTGGCCTAAGCAAGTTCCTGAAGCACATCAAAATTAAGAACTGAAATTAATGAAAAATTAAGAAACTGCCTGCTGGGTGACTTGGGGGTGATTTCTGGAAAACAAAATAGCACAATATCTAATATTGTTCAAATTTTATCAAGGATATTGCTAAGTTATACGATGTGCCTTAACAATTTGCTTTGGCCAAAAGGCTAAAGCTCTGGTTTGCAGGAAGATGCAAATTTGAGCTTCCAAGATTTATATGTCTGCTCTCACAGCACCAATACCAACAAACGAGGTACCTATGTTCAAGTTAACTATCGAGGAACATCTTGAGAGTAATTAGACATTGATTGAGGCTAAATTTACATGGCTGGAGTCAACCAAATCCGTATACATTTTTTTGGGACACCCGGTATGCATATGATTTCGCAGTATGGAGGTCTGTGCTTACAGACAAAGATGTGAAGCAATTATACGAAGAGACTAAATCTGGGACACAATAGATGTGACGCTTTGGTGGAACATTCTGTCAACCAGTAGTGTAAAACATAACATTGGGCTCAAATCTTTAAAAGGTCGGAGTAAAATTCAATTACAGTTTTCTTTGAATTAAATGGCCTCAAAGGAACTTTGGGTTTTGTGCTGTAAATCTGCAGTGGAAATTTATTGATATCTTTATTAGTTTCAAAATGGCGGAATTTATTAAATTTGAGGCTATAACATCATCAAATTTCTAAATCATAAACCAGAAAAGCTACAGATTTTCTGCTTGCCACCATATTGTAGACCTTCATAAACTATAGTTTTCTTAGTTTGAAAGTTATACCATTTTATTAGTTTAGGATTTTACGATGATTTAAATTTTTTCAAAATTTTCCATGAATTTTTTCAGAAACAATTAAATTGCCGCCATTTTGAAAAAAAATCCAGTTATCAAACAATTTCCAGGGGAGATTTACAGCAAAGTAACATAAGTTCCTTAAAAGCCATCCAATTCAAAGAAAAATTTCATAGAACTTTGCACCCACCTTTTTGAAGATTTGAAAGATTTAAGCCTTATGCTATAAAATATTCATTTATGCGACAAAATTTGGATGTATGCTTTGGACATTTGTGTCAGTGTGTGGCAAGAATTATGAGATTTTTAGACAAATATGGTTACCCCCCGCTTCCCTGAGTTTAGGAACATGGAGATAGGAGTAAACTCTTTGGCAACTGTCACAAGAAATTTTACAGAATACTATATTGACAATCTTAATGTGGCAGGACGCTTGTCTGATGATTTATTGTGACTAGTGTCCGACGAAAATGTTCAGCAGAGAGGGGGTTTGTTACTGAACGTAATACTTTGTCAAAATACAACGGTCTCTTATTAATGCCATTTAAAATAAATTAATAGATTCTCATCACCGCCCGCATGGAAAATTAATTCCGCGTCGATTTTTTTTTATATTTTGTTTGCAATTTTGGCCAAATTTCACAGCAATTTAGTTGGGATTCTGCAGGAAATTTACAAGAAATCACATGTCTTGTGATTTCACTCCAAAGCATTGAATGAAATCATGCTCCGGCTGATGTTGAAAATTGTAAACAGCTCCTACAAACATCGACAATCGTAAATTGTTTGTCACTTCTCCTTCTTCTTCTACAAACGGCACAGGGAAGGCATTTCTCCGCGCCAAAGACTGTGTAAGCAAAGATTTTACTGAATATGTTCCCTCGCTGATTTGGTTAGATTTGCCAAAAAAATTTATATATAAAATAGAAACCTTCTGCCTCGCGAGAGTTTCCAAAACTTTGTGATGAGAATCTATTAATTTATTTTGCGTGGCCTAAAAGGATAAGTCCGGGCTTGGTATGATTAATGTGCATGGCTTATTCGTGGTGACAATACCAATGTCAAATGAAAGCCCTTGGTCAATAAGGGGGCTCAATTTTGAACCATAATGCAATTTTAGACCCCAAAAAATAAGAAACTAATAAAGGAACTTTTACTACTAAAACCCTGAAATTTTCGTTCGAAATTAAGAAACTTTCGAAACAGCATAAGTGCTGATCCAAAATCCTAATAAAAAAACGTGTACCAGGTCAATTTCCCAACAAAGTTGTTACAGTTCAAAAGCGTTCACGCTGCTTAAGAAGGGAATAATTCGCTAGAAAGAAGGAGTAAAAGTGTTATGGAATAGCAGGAGCAGTCTAAACGGAAAACAAACCCGTTACACTTTTGTTACGGATCGAGATCTGCACCACCGGTGCAGTGTACACGTTTTTTTTATAAGAAACTTGGATCAGCACTTAGTACTAAAAGTTTCTTAATTTCGCATGAAAATTTCGGTGTTTTAGTAGTAAAAGTTTCTTAATTAGTTTCTTATTTTTTGGGCCTAAAATTGCGGTATTGTTCGAAGTTGAGCCTTCTTCTCGAGAAAGGGCTTCCATTTTGCATTGACATTGTCATCAAGAAGAAGCATAGGCGTAGGAGACAGGGGAGCTGGGGGGGCTGCAGCCCCCCCAACGTCGGAAAATTTTGCAAAAGTCAGCCATAATCGGGCAGAAGTCCGCCTTAAGTCGGGCAAAATTTACTGAAACAATGGCTTTTTATCGGGCAGCCCCCCCAAATTTTATCTCCCCCTACGCCGATGAGAAGAAGCCATGCACATCAAGGCAAAACTTTACCAATTTTGCAGTTAAAAGTCAAGAAAAGACGAATGTACCTTTGTTAGAGAGACATAGAATAAGAGAGACATACAGAAATAAAATTTTAGAGTTTCTTAACTGTTCTTGAGCGTACTACTAGAGTTTCTTAAATTTTTGGTCATCGTAGTACTAGTTTCTTATAAACCAGTTTCTTATAAAAAAAACGTAAAGACGGGGTCTTATAACGTATTTTGAAATATCTCACGTATTTGGCCTAGGCCTAAACAGTAGATGTTGTTTACCTCGATAGGAACATGTCTTGTGAAATTCCGCGTGCAGATTGCAGATGAACTACGAAGGAATAAGCTCTACTCAAAACCCGGTTATTGTCTTTTGTATCAAAATGTTATTTCTTGTGTTTGAATTTGAATAGGCCTTGTCTCAGAAACTAGGGTGCATTTTGCCCCTTTCTACGGTTAAGAATTTAATTTACGAAGACGATGCTAGCCGATCGGCGTTTGTTGTGTCGTGTTTGACGTCATCCATTATACTGAGAGTTACTGATAAAAAAAAATTCCCGCATGCCCGTGCATTGCGTCTGACGACGTGTGAAAACTCTATTCAAATTTAGAACCGACTGTATTGTTTCAAAGTACTATTTACTGTGCACATTGAATAGCGATCGTTTCACAGTTGAGGGAATGTTTTGCCCCCTCTTGAGCTGAAAACCCCCACCAAATGATGTGAATTTTATGTCAATCGATGCAGAATTTTGTCCTCTTTCGACTCATATTTTTTCCAGATTTTTATCTGCAATAGTTCAGGAATTATCGAGTAAACTTTGAAATCGAAATCGAAGAACCGACTGCAACGTTTCTCTATTCAAAATTGAATAGCGATTGTTTCATAGTTGAGAGAATGTTTTGCCCCCTCTTAAACTGAAAACCCCCACCAAATGATGCGAATTTTATGTAAATCGATGCAGAATTTTGTCCTCTTTCGACTCATATTTTTTCCAGATTTTTATCTACAATGGTTCAGGAATTATCGAGTAAACTTTGAAATCGAAGTCGCGGAAAGGCCGTTTTACACAATGGTTCCACGCTAATTGGTCTCGAAAAGACAAAGGAAATCCAGTTTTTCGAAGTTAACTCTCCGTATATTCATCCTAAAAATCTGAAACTAGTTTGAGAAGATCGGCCATCTAATTCTGCGTTGTTTGATGTATAAATCGCATGGTTTTGGTCAAAAATGAAGGAATAAATGCGAGTTTTCTGTGAACCGTGAAATGAGCCGAGAACAAAAGAATCCTAAAAAATTCTCAACCAAAAAGCATCACAGCGGCAAAATCCACTAAATGCGGCCTCTGCGAAGGCAAACCGTGAGACTCCAAGCACAGCAGTGTAGAAGTTTCTTATTTAAATTCCCTTTTTGGGGGTTTTTCTCCTCAAACTTATGTTGTTCTTTAGAGAATGTTTGTGTGCGATATTTGATGTATAAAGCGTAATTTATGACTGGACTTTTTTATTTGCTTTGCAATCTTTTGAAACTTTGCATAGTAGTAACTGTACAATAACTGTAAATACTTTCAGGATAATTTCAAGTATTTTCTGTTCAGATTATTGTCTTTCGAACACCTGAAAAATGTCGTTTCTCTCACAATCTGTTTTTCTTTCTCGAATTTCCTGTGATGTTTTGAAAGAAAACCACATTTCTTTTGAGCTTTTCTCGAGGATTTTGGTCTGGATACAGTAAAGTCCCAGTAAAGTATTTTGAAATACTGCAAGAAACTCTTTTCGCAAAAATTAATTAAACAATCCTTAATTTGGTGTCAAACGATAGGGCATATTATGGGTTCCTAAAGATATCAAAATTGAATATTTTGGTGCAATAGTTGCAGATACTTTGAACCATAAAAGTTCTGGGGTGCTTGACCAAAAACTTGTGTTAAAGCATCATAGAATGAGGAATATCATAAAAACTCGTGTAATGAGGGAATGAGGAAAATGATAGGTTTTTAAAAGTGCTCAGAAAAATCCCTAATTAGGTTCAAACGATAGAGAACGCATTCAGCTTCCTAAAAATACCAAATTCAATTTTTTCCGTGCAATAATTGCGGATATATTCATTGATTAAAGTTTAAGAAACTCGTTTTAAAAACATAAAATAAAGAAAATTCTTTGTTTTTGAAAATTCCCAGAAAAATCCCTGATTAAGTTCAAACGATAGAGAACGCTTTCAGCTTCCTAAAAATACCAAATTCAATTTTTTCCGTGCTATGATTGCGGAGATATTCATTGATTAAAGTTCTTGGATGGCCTAAACTGCAGTCCTGCACCCCATTGAAAGCGGCGCCTTTGATCTTGTTAGTATTGTGTTCAGACTTTCGCAAATAAATCCAAAACCATTACTTGTTTTTAAATCATTTTAATACCAAAATGTAGAGCTTGAAAAGCTGCATCTTTTGGCGCAAAAAGCGCTAAAATCGGAGCTATAGTTACGGAGAAATTTGCAAGTTTCTTAATTTCGTCACGCTTGAGTAATAATTGCATGTCAACAAACCAAAAAAAGCCCCAAATTTTACTAACTTTTGAGAATCACTCAAGAAAAATCGACCTATTTGGGTTTGTTGACATGCAATTATTACTCAAGCGTGACGAAATTAAGAAACTTGCAAATTTCTCCGAAACTATAACTCCGATTTTATCACTTTTTGCGCCAAAAGATGCAGCTTTTCAAGCTCAACATTTTGGCATTAAAACAATTTTAAAATGAGTTATAGTTTTTGGTTTATTTCCGAAAGTCTGAACACAATACTAACAAGATCAAAGGCGCCGCTTTCAATAGGGAGCAGGACTGCCACTTAGGCCATCCCAGAACTTTAATCAATGAATATATCCGCAAATATTGCACGGAAAAAATCAAGTTTGGTATTTTTAGGAAGCTGAAAGCGTTCTCTATCGTTTGAAACTAATTAGGAATTTTTCTGAGCACTTTTATAAACATATAATATTCTTCATTCTATGCTTTTACATTAGTTTTTGGTCAAGCACCCCAGAACTTTTATGGTTCAAAGTATCTGCAACTATTGCACCAAAATATTCAATTTTGATATCTTTAGGAACCCATAATATGCCCTATCGTTTGACACCAAATTAAGGATTGTTTAATTAATTTTTGCGAAAAGAGTTTCTTGCAGTATTTCAAAATACTTTACTGGGACTTTACTGTATCCAGACCTAAATCCTCGAGAAAAGCTCAAAAGAAATGTGGTTTTCTTTCAAAGCATCACAGGAAATTCGAGAAAGAAAAACAGATTGTGAGAGAAACGACATTTTTCAGGTGTTCGAAAGACAATAATCTGAACAGAAAATACTTGAAATTATCCTGAAAGTATTTACAGTTATTGTACAGTTACTACTATGCAAAGTTTCAAAAGATTGCAAAGCAAATAAAAAAGTCCAGTCATAAATTACGCTTTATACATCAAATATCGCACACAAACATTCTCTAAAGAACAACATAAGTTTGAGGAGAAAAACCCCCAAAAAGGGAATTTAAATAAGAAACTTCTACACTGCTGTGCTTGGAGTCTCACGGTTTGCCTTCGCAGAGGCTGCATTTAGTGGATTTTGCCGCTGTGATGCTTTTTGGTTGAGAATTTTTTAGGATTCTTTTGTTCTCGGCTCATTTCACGGTTCACAGAAAACTCGCATTTATTCCTTCATTTTTGACCAAAACCATGCGATTTATACATCAAACAACGCAGAATTAGATGGCCGATCTTCTCAAACTAGTTTCAGATTTTTAGGATGAATATTCGGAGAGTTAACTTCGAAAAACTGGATTTCCTTTGTCTTTTCGAGACCAATTAGCGTGGAACCATTGTGTAAAACGGCCTTTCCGCGACTTCGATTTCAAAGTTTACTCGATAATTCCTGAACCGTTGCAGATAAAAATCTGGAAAAAATATGAGTCGAAAGAGGACAAAATTTTGCATCGATTGACATAGAATTCGCATCATTTGGTCGGGGCTTTCAGCTCAAGAGGGGGCAAAACATTCCCTCAACTGTGAAACAATCGCTATTCAATTTTGAACAGTAAATAGTACGGCCTTTCTGCAACTTCGATACTTCAAAGTTTACTCGATAATTCCTGAACCATTGCAGATAAAAATCTAGAAAAAATATGAGTCGAAAGAGGACAAAATTCTGCATCGATTGACATAAAATTCGCATCATTTGGTGGGGGTTTTCAGCTCAAAAGTGGGCAAAACATTCCCTCAACTGTGAAACGATCGCTATTCAATTTGAACAGTAAATAGTACTTTGAAACAATACAGTCGGTTCTAAATTTGAATAGAGATTTCACACGTCTTCAGACGCAATGCACGGGCATGAGGGAATTTTGTTTATCAGTAACTCTCAGTATAATGGATGACGTCAAACACGACACAACAAACGCCGATCGGCTGCTTGAATTGCTAGCATCGTCTTCGTAAATTAAATTCTGAGGCGTAAAAAGGGGCAAAATGCACCCTAGTTTCTGAGACAACGCCTAATCAAATTCCAAATTCAATCACAAGAAATAACATTTTGATACAAAAGACAATGACCGGTTTTTTAATAGTTTATTGTTTCAAGGCTCGTCTGCTGCACGTGGATTTTTGCACAGAAAGTTTGTATCGGAGTAAACATCACCATGTTTAGGCCAAAACTTACCGTATCAAATATCCTATTTTATCTCGGCGATAAGAGAGTGCTCTTTCTAGCTCAAAATTATTTGCTATGAAGAGAGAAAATTAAACGGGAATCTTGTATCTTTCACACGACCTCGTGTCCAATTTCTTAGTCAAATCTTGCCCAAATCCATTAGAATTTGCCCCCCCCCCATTTACGTCTTTATGTTACCCCTCCATTGTCAGGTTCCTTTCAGCCCGTTTTCGCGAACTTTTAAGCAACAGTATTAATTTCAAAGCCAACTATTTCGCGTTTCCTCTCCCGTCTATATCTCCCTGGTATTTTGTGTCTCTACGGACGAGAGGATGGTGCAAACGGGCAGAGTTCTACCAACGTTGCCAAAAAGGTTGTCCGGTTTGAAAATAGACCTTATGTTTATTGCACTAAAGTCTGGATCGGGCGATATTTCATATATTTTTGGAATATTTATCAGACGGGTTCATTTGATCAGCGTCATCTGAAAATTAATCAGATTTCTGGAAAAAGTATAAAAAATTCGCTCGATCCAGACCCTTTTTGGAACAGCTAAAAGGTCCATTGAGCTTTCACCAAGAAAAGAAACCAGGTTTTCGAATCAGGCTGTTTGGTTTCTTAATATTTTGGCTACCGTCACCAAACTCTAAACGTACCTTTCTGAAATCCGGGCGGCAGACCCCCGTCCATCCACAACCCAGGGGGGGTACTCTGGTTTATTCAGGATAGGGGTGCTCAGGTTACTTTTTGGGTCTAAAATTTGGGCAAGGATTATTTTTTTGGGTCAATCATTTGTACAGTTATTTTTTTCGGTTCCTGAAATTCTGGCTTACTTTTTTGGGTCTCAAATGTGACAAAAAGGAAAAAGATTGGGAAAAAGATAGGGAAAATTATTTTTTTGGGTCTATTTTCACGGTAGAAATTATTTTTTGGGTTGATGCATTGTACCTCAGCCTGAGCACCCCTATCCTAAATATAACTGAGTACCCCCCTGGGATCCACAAGTCATGTACCCCCGGGCTAAAAAAGCTGGTTCCTTTGATTTGAATGGCTTGAAAGGAACAGTTGAATAGCACGTGCACGGAGGAATTTTGTTTACAGGAGAAGCTTGAAAGGAAACGAAGCAATCTATCCAACTAGGCCTATTTTCATTCGCAATATTTATGATTCATGACTTAATCAAATTTATTAACAAATAACTGAATATTCAACTGTCTTCACAAATAAAACGCTGTACATGACGATAGCCTCGAGTCCTTGAGCCTCCAAGACAAGAACTGAAATCTAGCGAGCAAAAGCTCTTCGTCCGACACTGGTCACAGTGTAGGGGATCGGATAAAATTAACAGAGGGTTCTAGTCTCGAGGAGGGGAGGGGCACTTCATTATTTGGTCATCTAGGGGTGTGCATGAAGATCTGTTGAGACCCAATCCCAGAGTATGGATGATATTTCCGACAAGCATTTTCACTGCAAAAAAATTGCAAAACTGTTGTGTATCCTAAAACTGAGCATTCCCAGAACTTCTAGCAAAAACTAAACCCCAATTCCAGAAATTTCTGTACGAACCAGAAGCTTAGTGCCAAAATCTAGCCCAAAACTGGCACACATCCCCGTATCATGAGTGGATGGTGAAGTACTCACCCTCTTGGGGGTTCAAGTTCTGCACTATCAAAAGCCTCTTAAACGAAGGGTAGACTCTATTGAGCATCGCCTGATATTTACCCGTTATCCACTCTTAAAACCCATAGATTTAGGATGGGTTTAATTGGTACCAATTCTGAAAACGGTAGACTTGGTAGACTCAGAATGCGTGTTTGATAATCTAAAAAATTCTCAAAACGGTTTGGTAGGTTTGGAAAGCCTTCTGAAACTTCTGCTCTTAAATGCAGAAGGTTTGGCAGAATTTGGAGAAATTCTCGTGCTCAAAACTTCGTGTTTTAGAGATTTTTGTGTATGACTGGGAAATGTATTTCCGTCTCTACTGCTTTCGGAGCTCGATAGGTTTGGAATAAAATAACCCCAGGGGGGGGGGTACTCAGTTATATTTAGGATAGGGGTGCTCAGGCTGAGGTACAATGCATCAACCCAAAAAAATAATTTCTACCGTGAAAATAGACCCAAAAAAATAATCTTTCCTATCTTTTTCCCGATCTTTTTCCTTTTTTCACATTTGAGACCCAAAAAAAGTAAGCCAGAATTTCAGGAACCCAAAAAATAACTGTACAAATGATTGACCCAAAAAAAATAATCCTTGCCCAAATTTTAGACCCAAAAAAGTAACCTGAGCACCCCTATCCTGAATAAAACAGAGTACCCCCCCCCCTGGGGGAATAACCGATCAAACACATCCTTAATAGGGTACAACATTATTAACATAAGAAACAAATTTATCAAAACGCAAAATTACTGATACGACAGAGGGGATAATCACCATTACAAGATTCTTCATGAAAAAAGGTTCTTTAGGACTCTCAATGTTTTTTGGTGGTCTGAACAATCTTTTCAATGTGGTTTGCCCCTCTTAAAAACTTCTATATATTCAACTCAACATTAAATTTCCAAATCAGTTCATGTAAAATTCCACTCTCCTAATTTTGATCGACAATTTAATTGATTGAAAATAGTCCTTTCTCTCTGAAGTTACAAGCCTATATGAAATTCTGATCAAGGTTCAGGCTAGACTTACTACAATTCTCCCTGGATATCAAGGCAATGATATTGGTGAATAAATCATTCAACAGTGAACATGTTCAAAATAGAGTTACCTGACAGAAATCGGCAATCCCGTTCTGAAATTGTGAGGGATTTCCTTAAGAAAGACCTTCAAAATTTGGTCAAGAGTTAAGGCCTGTTTTGACAGTTTTCCAGTGCAAAAAATGACAAAATTTCGCTACGTTTTTCATGGGGAAATTTAGGGAAAAAGGAAAAATTTTTCTTGGACACTGAAGGGAAACGGACATTTCCATTCCCTTCTTGGGAAACTATGGGGAAAGTGTCCGTTTCCCCAAAACTTCCCCATGGAAAAACGTAGTGAAATTTTGTCATTTTTTGGTATTGGGGGCTTTCTCGAGCAAATCCCTCGCAATTTTAGAACGGAGTGGCCGATTTCAGTCTGGTAAATTTCAAAATGGATTAGAACATATCCACTATTAAATTATATATTTGCCATGAATATCATCATGTTGAGATTGACTGTTGCAGAGTACCTAAAATTTCTTTTCAGCCATTAAATTAAATGGCAAATGCAAAACCATCCTGTGAAATCATTTGTTGAGATCTGATGCCTATGCTCTTCAAACTAATTATCCAGGGGCGGATCCAGCAAAAAATATTCTGGCTACTTCCAGGGGAGGTTTTTGGAAATACTAGGGCGTTGCCTTTTAAACATAGGCCTGGACCTTGATATCTAGCTACAACCCGTACCAAAAAAGCTGGGGAGATAACTGGGAAAGCTAGGATTTCCTAGGATTTCCCCAGTTTCCGTAGCTTTTTCATCAAAACAAATTTCAGCTTGGAATTCTGTTTCCTAAGAAGCTGGGGAGCTTGGAATCAGTACCCAAAGAGCTAGGAAGGCTGGGACATGTTCCCAAAGAATTCCATTATATTCCACTATTTCCCAGCTTTCCTAGGAATTTTGCTCCTTTTCCCACCTTTTTTTTATCCTAGGAATCCTAGGAAGCTACGGAATTATTGCCCAAAAATTACCGAGAAAATCCTAGAAATTCCTAGGTATTTCCCAGTTTTTTTGGTATGGGAAGGATCTGATAATCTGACTACTGCTTCAGCAGTCGTCGCAGTAGTCTGGATCCGCCCCTGTAATTATCAGCGACAGTGGTATTGTCCTCTGGTTCTTCCTTAATTATGTGGACCACCGGTGGTTTCTCATCTTCTGTTTGATGTGTGTCCGTTTCTTCATTTGGGAATTGATTTGTCTCACTTTGTTCACTCAAAATTTGATGGCCCTTGCTTTGCTCACTCGTAACTTGGTGCAATTCAACGTGTTTATTGAAAACAGTAATATCACTAAAATCTTTCAAACACAAAGTACATTCATACGCACCCTTGCGGGTATGGACTGCTTGATGCCTCTTCAAATTACTGCGATGAGCAAATGTTTGGTCGCACTTCTCACAACTAAATGGCCTTAGTCCGCTGTGTGTTCGTTTATGGGCCTGTAAATGCCAGTTTGCCACAAAACCCTTCCCACATACATCACAATGGTGTGGGTAAACAATGGTATGTGTACGGAGGTGTTCGGATAATTCATTTGCTTTCGTAAAGACCTTTTTGCACGAGTCACATTTGTATCCTCTCTTTGACAGATGTGTTGCAATATGCCTCACAAGTCTCTCCTTTTCAACAAAGTCTTTCTCACATATTTCACAATTGTAAGGTTTTTCTTTTGCGTGCACCTGTAAATGTCGTCTAAGACTTTTCCGTTGTTTGAAACCCATCTCACAAATCTCACATTTATGCATTTTCTCACTGTTGTGAATTTCCATATGAGTCTGCAGATATCCACTTTGATTGAAAGCTTTCCCGCAAATGTCACAAATAAAAGGTTTGAGTCCATTATGGGTTGTAACATGCTTTTTATAATTGCTTTTTTCTGCAAAATCTTTTCCACAAATTTCACATTCAAAAGGCTTAGTGCCATCATGTGAGCGCTGATGCCTCTTCAGGTTGCCAAGCTGAGAGAAGTTCTTTCCACATGTATCACATTTAAATGGCTTGTAACCTGAATGAATTTGCAAATGAGTTCTTAAATTGTAACTCTTAGTGAATGTCTTTCCACAAAAATAACATGTTGTGCTATCCGCAGCAGGTTTCAAAGTAACTTGTGATCGAAGCTGGCAACCAGTAGAAGATTGATTCGCACCTGCATCTTCTTTGTGGCCGTCAGATATTTCCCTTTCTATATCTTCCCTTTTCTCATTGCTAACTTCACCATCATTTGAGCTCTTATTTTCAGGTTTCTTAGTATCTTTGTGCCAAGACAGTTCAGTTAAAACCATTGATGGTATTTTTGCTAATTTACTCTTGAACGGTGATTTTCTCTTTCTGATTATTCCATTGCCTGCTTTATGGCAAGGAGAACTTAAATCAGCTGTTGATGGCACGTCATCCGACATATTCTCCCATGAGGGTTGAAGTTCAAAAGTTATTGTTACCTCAGTTGTCTTTTCTGGGCAAGAAGATAACATAGTTTGGAAGGCTTCTTCTTGAACTGATGTTTCCTCCATGACAACTGGCTTTACCTTACTTGGCACAGCATTTGACTGAGATTCGGAAATTACAGCTCTTGGCTTGTTCTTTGCCTTTCCATTTGATGGGTGATTTGTTGAAGAATTTGGTTGAATATCTACAGGAATCAAAAATTAGAAAACATCAAATTCATTGATTCTCCAAATATAAAAAAAATAAATAGACCTTTTAGCCATTCCAAAAATAATTTGAATTGAACAATATTTTAACACATTTTATGGAATTTTAAAATGTGCACTAAAGTGATTGAAGCTCTAAACACAACTCAGTTGCTTATGTACAAACATATTGCTTGATCCAGGCTGTTTTGTAGAATAGCCAAAAGGTCTATCAAAGAGGTTTTCTTTGGACTCATTTTTGGTGATCTTGGAGTTTCTTTAAGAGTATGGTTCCTCAAAAAATTAACTTTTGAACGCTATACTTATATTTTTATTTCCAGTTTTAGGCTTAGCTTCATATAATCTCACTTTGCAGTTTAGGTATCTTATTCTATAATAACATGTTTATTATAAAACTTGAAATCTTTTTAAATCAGAAGCATATGTACAAAAAGTATTTTGCTTCTGACATTCTAATTTTTTCCAATCATATTGTAATATAATCATCAACATACACATATTTTTTATAACTAAGAATTATGACTAAGAAGAAACAAAGAATTTGGGCCAGTACTGAAAGTTTCTTAAAATTATCAGATTTTGAGTACATGTTTTTTTATAAGAAACTTGGATCAGCACTTAGTACTAAAAGTTTCTTAACTTCACATGGAAATTTCGGTGTTCTAGTAGTAAAAGTTTCTTAATTTGTTTCTTATTATTTTGGGCCTAAAATTGCGATATTGTTCAAATTTGAGGCTTCTTCTCGACAAAGGGTTTCCATTTTACATTGGAGAGACATAGAATAAAAGAGGCATACAGAATTTGAATGTTAAGAGTTTCTTAACTATTCTTGAGTGTAGTACTAGAGTTTCTTAAATTTTTGGTCATCATAGTACTAGTTTCTTATAAACCAGTTTCTTATAAAAAAAAAGTGTACTCAGAGTTCCTTACGAGTTTCTTAGAGGTTCCATAACAATCCTCATGTTACTACCTGTGCCCTCGTGAACATTTCAAAACACTGTTTTTTAAGCCTTTCCAATGCTTATATATTTTTCAAGTACCCTACGAGTTATATGATGCAGGAAACAAGCGGAAGGCAGAGTTACCTTAATTATGCGTTGGGATGTGACGACTGGATGTTATTGTTTATATTGCAATACATTGATGCTGTACATCATTAGCACTGGCTGGATTTCCTTTCCTGTCACCCCCATGGGACGCGTGACTCATAATATCATCATGATGAATGAATGATGAGGATTGATTGATTGGCCTACTTTTGGTTTTCCCTTGGGAATTGGCTTTTGGCCTACTTTTGGGCTCAAAACTCGATCTATTGTCATTTTTTACGGTTTGCCGTTAATTCAACATACCTTCATCGATCTCCATGATTTTCCCGTCACTTGGGATGATCTATTCCCGCAGGCTTGTTGGATTTGCTACAGCTGTGAGCTGAGTCTTCCGAAAATGAAAAAATGTGTTTTAAAAATCTAAAATAAATTTTGCTTCTGCCTCCTTTTCAGTACTAATCTCATAATGAATGTATCGTTACGTCACTGTTTTGCCGGCAAGTGTAAACGCAGGTCACACCGTATTCATTTGCATGTCAGAAACAACTTTTCAGTGGGATCGATTCGGATTCGGAAGATCCCTAAGTGAGGGCTCAACTCTTTCTAATTTTCAAAAGAGTTGTGAAATTCTGTGATATTTTTAAGGAATGTATGGTACTTTGCTGGAAATCTGCTGTGGACATTTTTGATATCTTTATTTTTTCATTATTTTTGAACAAATTCATGAAAAATTTTAAACAGTATTTAATCATCGTAAATCGTAAACCAATAGAGGAAAATATAACCTTAAAGAAAACCATATTTTATGAAGGTCTACCATATGGTGGCAAGCAGAAATCTATTATCTCTGGTTTAAAATTTAGAAATTTGATGACTTCACGGCCTCAAATTCAGTTTAATACGCGACCGCCATTTTGAAACAAATCAAGATATCAATAAATGCCCATGGCAGATTTACAGCAAAAAGCCCGAAGTTCCTTCCAAGCCATTTAATTGAAAGGAAACTGTAATAGAATTTTACACCGAACATTTTTAAGACTTGAACCTTATGTCCTGCTCGTTAGCTACCGGGTGAGTCAGAAAAATAATCCCCGCGTTTGAAAAGTCACGGCTCCCTGGATATCAAGACCATGATATCGGCAAATATAAAGTTTAATGGTAGAAATGTTCAAATCTACTACAAAATTTACCTGACTGAAATTGGCCACTCCATTCTGAAATTATGAGGGATTTTCTCAAGAAAGCCTCTTCAAAAAACCTTCAAAACGTGCCCAAAATCATGAGCACATTTCCCTAACATTTCTGCCTTACAGCAATGACTTGTGGACGCTTTAGCATGCGCTATCCTCTTGGGAGGATGAACAAGTCCTCCCCCTGGAATCGATGACCTATTCAAGGGGACTCCATTCTCCCAAGAGGACAAAATACATGAATTTATGTAATTGTCATCTTTTTTGGAAGAAAAATTTGCTCATTGTTTTCATTCGTTTTCGCAGGTCTTTTGAAGGAGCTTTCTGGAGAAAATCACCCATATCGACACGGGAAGGAATGGCCGATTAAGGCTGGGTAAATTACTGAGCTTAATTGAACATATTGTCAATAAAACAAGACGGTTTTCAATATTATTGCTTTGATATTCATGGAGCAGTGGCCTTCCAAGCGGGGATTCTTTCTTCTGACTCACTCGGTAGAATAGATACAATGACTAATACAGTTGCAGTTCAGAATTTATAGGATTCAGCTATTGCTAATCAACGGTCTCGAAATGTTTCCACAGTTCCTTATTTGTTTGTGATCGTTATCACTTCAATCGATCGATCAGCTTCCCCATCAATTCCTTTCATCTCGGGTGTTTTTCTTCCTGTTTCAACTCCCTGCAAATCGTAATGATCATCGGTATCTTCTTTCATAAATTCCCCCATTTCATTTATATTTGCTTCTTGGTCATCTTGTTTCGCAACATCGCTTGTTTCCTCTAATTTCGTGCCTTCAACTTCCGTGAAAATTTCATGAAACTCTGCTCCTTTTACCTTCGGTTGATTTTTCTTGGAACTACGTTGACGACTTATTGACACATCATCCCTGCCCATTCTTTCCTTGCTTCCAATGTCACCAATGCGCCCGACGTATTTAGCGTTGCAACTTGCAGAATTTTCACTCTGTACCGCAATCACCGTCCGATCTTGGTCCCATCCCTCGCTAATGGCCTTCACTCCAACATACATAGCGTTGGAATTCCTTGAGGTTTCGGTGTTGGATCTTCCTGACGTTCCGGTGGTCATTGGACCTGAGGCTCTAACCGCATTCGCAAACCCTGTGGTCTCATTGGCCTTAACTTGATTGTTTCTACGCTTCATCATCCGGTATCTCACGTAGAAATACAAGATCGGGTCACAAAACTTATTCAATGATGCGAGACCAATTGCTACATTTGCAAACACGCCAATTGTCGTGTTACACGGTTGTGCCACAAGGGATGCAACACGCGAGGAACTCTCATAAAACGCCGAGTAGATATTCAACGCTGTGTTCAGAACGAAATATGTGCTTACAATCCCAACAGCTAAGTAGAAGATCTCTTGTTCTTGCATGTGGGATTTTTCCTGGCGCTTTTTATTCGCATCTCCTGTTGAATCAGCCGTTTTCCTCATTCTCTTGTTGTTGTCTCGTACTTCCTTGAACATGAAAAGATACATGCCCGCTGTTAGGGTCATAGCGAGGCTGTATACTCCGCAGCAGAAGATTGAAATTGCTCGCGGGTATCCGAGTAAGATCGATGGAATGACTACTGCAAGGCCTACTGCAGCAGAACCGATCCATATAGATAGAAGAATCCACTTTCGACTGGAATTAGCCAGGGTACTTCTGTATATAATCGGGAATTTGACGGTCACAAATCTCTCACAAGCAATTGCCGTCTGTGTGGTCAGCTGTACGATTGTGAAAGTAAACCCGATGAATCGGAAAATGAGATGTCCCGTTGAAGGCATCCCATGGCCGTGTGCTCCTTTCACTGCTGTTATCGTTGTGCGTGTCAAAACTAACGATGAGAACAGAATATCTACCAGGCCTAAACTGTATATCAGATATCTTATAGAGCCGTTCAATAGTTGTCTTTTGAACGCGAATGTTATCATCAATATATTTCCAATAATTGCAGCACTGGATATTGTCAATAAAGGTATTTTACAGTAAGGGAATTGTGCATCCATCCTTGTAGGTATTGCGTTATCATCAACTAACCGAGAGGTTAAAATCATTTACAATATCTTCTGGTTCGATTGATACCTACTCTGTTTTATGTTTACCGTGATCGCCTTCGGCTAAATTCGAATGTTTACTGCAGAAGCAACTCAAGGTGTCTCCATTCCAACAGAAACTTATTTACTTTTGACCATTTAAGAAATCTTCTGGTTCGATTGATACCTACTCTGTTTTATGTCTACCGTGATTTCTAAAGGGACGGCAAAATTTGAATGTTCACTGCAGAAGCAACTCAAGGTGTCTTTATTCCAACAGAAGCTTATATACTTTTGATTATAACTTGCTCTTGCAACGAACCAACTTCACTCGAGTTTTTAATGTCACATTCAACAATTTCTGAGGTCCAACAAGAATCTTAAAGTCTTTCAAGAAACGTTTGTGGAACGGAAAAATCTAACGAAATGCTAAAACAGTCTTCTTCTACACCCCCTTGTGCTGCGAGACGCTGTCTGGGCAAAACCAGAATATATAAAAATCTGAAAGTCTTTCTACCTTCCAGCGGGTTTCTCCAACAATCGTAGGCCTTGCTTAGCCATAGAACAACAATTTTGATTTTTACCTATTGTAATTATTGATGATTCCGACGATACAAACAAAAAGACGTTACTTTGATAGAACTCTTGCGTTGCACTAGCCCAGCACAAGCCTCTTTAAAGCTTTATATTCCTTCATCTGAATTTTTCATCGGTCCGATCAATTATCGTAAATTTGAAGTCGTGCGAGTCTTGCCATCTCAAACACCAAATGCTAAGGTAAGAGCATGCGTTGTTTTATATACGCATTCCCCATCGATGAAAAGCTGTCAAAGGAGCGAAAGTTTTGCAATCTCAAACACCAAATGTCAAAGAAGAAGCGTGCTTCTTTCATTCTCCGTATGAGAAATCAACCTTTCGGAGTCTGTATCGAACTGACTCGTGTATGTACACATTTATAATTAAACATTGCGTTGGTGACACACAATGGCGGAACATTCACGAAAGAAACATCACTACAAATGATAATCATTATTCTGTTGGTGCCAAGTGTTCTAAAGGGTGGGAACCAAGCCGCTTCACTGTCATATCTTGGGCAACATCTGCAAATTTTCTCACCTACGAGGAGCAAAACAACTAAATTTACGTACTTTCTCTAGCATATTGTAAAAACCGGACCCTAAGACCCTGATAAAACATCCACAGATGGTAAGATCATGGAGAGAACTGTCAAAAAATCTGAACTAATGGTGGGAAAGTCAAGGGATGTTCAGAACAAATGTTTCCAGCTCGACTAGATCGTTATGGGCGCGCTTTCAACGCGTTTCTGGACAGAAAAGACCCCACCTTCGAACCAGGCCCCCCTCGAATATGCCCACCAAAAAATATTGTTTGCGAAAAAAGCCCCCACCCTCGAACAATCTCTAGTGGGGGGGGGGCGATTAATTTCATCGTACTAGCATTTTTACAGCGAGAAGGAGAATAAGATGTGAAATTAATTTCAATAAAATAAGTCATTCGCTCTAAAGTCATCAGCAATTGGTTCGATGAAGGAGTAGAAATTTGATAAAATTCCTAATATTCAGCTTATCAGCATTGAGAACGAGCATGAACAGCCTCTAGGATGGGAAGCAAATGATACATATGTCTACCAACAAGGGCAGATTTTGTAACACAATTGCATCCGTTGCTTTAATTCACATCTCAATTCAAAGCAATTGTGATTGCAGACAAACGAATTTCTCTCAACCAGTAATTCAAAACGAATGAGGCCGAAAAAGTTTCCCAAAAACTACGAGTCAATAAAAAGGCCCGGAGTTTGAAAAAATGCTGCTCCCTGAATATCAAAGCAATAATATTGAAAACTGTCTTGTGTTATTCCTGATATGTCCAGTTAGGTTCAGTGATTTACCCTGCTTTAATCGCCCATTATTCCTTCCTGTCAATATGAGAGATTTTACCATCAACATCATTTTAAAAGGCTAAAGACTTGCCAAATTTAGTTGTAACTTCTAGTCCTTTGTTCCAGCTCTTACAAAAACACCTTCTTAGCAAAACTGAATAATAACTCCAAAACTCTCCGATTTTATTGAAATAAATCTAAACAGCTATGGCAGTATTTTTGCTTTACAAACAACATTGGTACGTTGAAACTGATGGGTGTTTTGGTAGACTTATGACGACGAGTCCCTTGTATCCCTGCGGTAAACCTTGCTCTGTTGACCGAAGCGCCATCTTGAAGTCAAAAAGCACAGGGATACAAGGGACTTATCGTCATGAGTCTATGTTTTTGGCTACATCAGGTGAGTTAAAAAAAATTTTACACGTTTGACGAGCTGTGGAATAAAAAGTTTGTGGTTGATATTCAAAACTAAAATTTTAATCTATCAGTTAAAGGTTAACTTAGATAAGACAATTTTGATTGGTAAAATCACTCATCTTTCAGACCGAAAAATTAGAACAATACCTGTAAGGGTTTTGTATGGGAATCGAGAATTCCACATTCTATAGACAATAGATCAATAGGACAATAGATCTAGGACAATAGCATGTACAGCTCCTCTGCAGCAGCCACACAAACAGGCACGATCTTTTGGGACACCCTGCACATCATCGCAAACGAGCATAGGGCTCAAATCTTTCAAATCTTTGAAAAGGTGGGTGTAAAATTCTATTCCATTTTTCTTTGAATTGAATGGCTTGAANTGTTTGCGAAAAAAGCCCCCACCCTCGAACAATCTCTAGTGGGGGGGGGGCGATTAATTTCATCGTACTAGCATTTTTACAGCGAGAAGGAGAATAAGATGTGAAATTAATTTCAATAAAATAAGTCATTCGCTCTAAAGTCATCAGCAATTGGTTCGATGAAGGAGTAGAAATTTGATAAAATTCCTAATATTCAGCTTATCAGCATTGAGAACGAGCATGAACAGCCTCTAGGATGGGAAGCAAATGATACATATGTCTACCAACAAGGGCAGATTTTGTAACACAATTGCATCCGTTGCTTTAATTCACATCTCAATTCAAAGCAATTGTGATTGCAGACAAACGAATTTCTCTCAACCAGTAATTCAAAACGAATGAGGCCGAAAAAGTTTCCCAAAAACTACGAGTCAATAAAAAGGCCCGGAGTTTGAAAAAATGCTGCTCCCTGAATATCAAAGCAATAATATTGAAAACTGTCTTGTGTTATTCCTGATATGTCCAGTTAGGTTCAGTGATTTACCCTGCTTTAATCGCCCATTATTCCTTCCTGTCAATATGAGAGATTTTACCATCAACATCATTTTAAAAGGCTAAAGACTTGCCAAATTTAGTTGTAACTTCTAGTCCTTTGTTCCAGCTCTTACAAAAACACCTTCTTAGCAAAACTGAATAATAACTCCAAAACTCTCCGATTTTATTGAAATAAATCTAAACAGCTATGGCAGTATTTTTGCTTTACAAACAACATTGGTACGTTGAAACTGATGGGTGTTTTGGTAGACTTATGACGACGAGTCCCTTGTATCCCTGCGGTAAACCTTGCTCTGTTGACCGAAGCGCCATCTTGAAGTCAAAAAGCACAGGGATACAAGGGACTTATCGTCATGAGTCTATGTTTTTGGCTACATCAGGTGAGTTAAAAAAAATTTTACACGTTTGACGAGCTGTGGAATAAAAAGTTTGTGGTTGATATTCAAAACTAAAATTTTAATCTATCAGTTAAAGGTTAACTTAGATAAGACAATTTTGATTGGTAAAATCACTCATCTTTCAGACCGAAAAATTAGAACAATACCTGTAAGGGTTTTGTATGGGAATCGAGAATTCCACATTCTATAGACAATAGATCAATAGGACAATAGATCTAGGACAATAGCATGTACAGCTCCTCTGCAGCAGCCACACAAACAGGCACGATCTTTTGGGACACCCTGCACATCATCGCAAACGAGCATAGGGCTCAAATCTTTCAAATCTTTGAAAAGGTGGGTGTAAAATTCTATTCCATTTTTCTTTGAATTGAATGGCTTGAAAGGAACTTATAGTACTTTGCTGTAAATCTGCCGTGGAAATTTTTGATATCTTGATTTTTTTCAAAATGGCGGTGATTTAATGATTTTTGAAAAAATTGATAGAAAATTTTGAAAACATTTAAATCATCGTAACTCCTAAACCAAAGCAGGAAAATTCATACAACTTTCAAGAAAACCATAGTTTATGAAGGCATACAATATGGTGAAGAGCAGAAATCAGTACCTTTTCTGGTTGAGGATTTAGAAATTTGATGACGTCATAGCCTCAAATTTATTAAATGCCGCCATTTTGAAACTTATCAAGATATCAATAAATTTCCACGGCAGATGCACAGTAAAAGATGCTAAGTTCCTTCCAAGCCATTTAATTCAAAGGAAGCCATGATAGAATTTTACACCGACCTTTTTAAAGATTTGAGCCCTGTGTTTCGCAAACGCCTATACTTTGGACTCACCCAGTACCGTTATGTCAATGTGGTATCAACATAGGGCTCAAATCTTTAAAAAGGTCGGTGTAAAATTCTATCATGGTTTCCTTTGAATTAAATGGCTTGGAAGGAATTTAGCATCTTTTACTGTGAATCTGCCGTGGAAATTTATTGATACCTTGATAAGTTTCAAAATGGCGGCATTTAATAAATTTGAGGCTATGACGTCATCAAATTTCTAAATCTTAAACCAGAAAAGGTACTGATTTCTGCTCTTCACCATATTGTATGCCTTCGTAAACTATGGTTTTCTTGAAATTCACTTTGGTTTAGGAGTTACGATGATTTAAATGTTTTCAAAAATCATTAAATCGCCGCCATTTTGAAAAAAATCAAGATATCAAAAAATGTCCACGGCAGATTTACAGCAAAGTACTATAAGTTCCTTTCACGCCATTCAATTCAAAGAAAAATGGAATAGAATTTTACACCCACCTTTTTAAAGATTTGAAAGATTTGAGCCCTATGCTTGTAGTATCATACCTTTCTGTTGGCTTCGAATGAAGAGAAGGAACTAAGAATAGAAATAACATCATCAGCTTTGTGATTATATCATGATCATTTAAATTATACAAATCATTATCGAGGAAGCCAGCCCGATCTAAAATATGTCAACTCTTAAGTTTAGCGAACGAATTTTATTCCTTACTTCAAATGTTAACTCAGACAGGTTCCTGCAGATACCAGGCAGCCGAAAACGGTATTTAGATGTAGCAAAGGAAGTTAATAATTTGACGAAGCATTGAACTTTCAGCTACTATAAAAGGATCTGAATCGAACGATATTTTATACATCTTGTATGAGGTGTCCCAACAAACATGTGGGCTATTTGAATGGCTACTGTGAAAGAGCCATAAAGCCAACTTTCTCGTTTTTCAGATTTGTGAATAGAAGAGGCTTCAAGTTAGAGTTTGGCACGGAGCTTGAGTAACTCTGACAAGTGGTTGTTGATCTATTGAGAAAGCCCGTGAGAAAGAAAGTAAAAATCACTGCTTGCTTCAAAGCCAGAAGATTTTATCTCTGCACTTAACCTCAAAACTTGAATTTTAGCATCAAATGGATATGTTCAATATTCTTGATTATCATAAAACTCAATTTATGAATATCTGTCTAACTTATGAACATCAGAAAAACGGACTAGGCATTTTTTTTTAATCAATTTTGCAGATTTCAACAAAACGGAGAATAATGAATTTTCTGGTTTTGAGGCAGCCAATAATTTTGACTTTCTTGCTCCATAAATCAGCAACTACTGATCAAATTTACTGAAACTTGGTTTCAACCTTTAAGTTGAAGTCTCTTCTATTGAAAATCTTAAAAATAGAAAAATTGGACTTATGGCTGCTCCGCAGAAGCCACTCAAACAGCGCACATGTTTCTTGCGACACCCTGTAGAATCTTCGAAGCTGCACATCAGTTATGGAAGCTAAACGCCACTCGAACCTTTCAATTTTGGTAGAAATGACTCGGGAAATGACCCCATATCACCTAGAGTGAACTTTATGAATCTTGTATTAAATTTGGTGGTGGCAAATATTTCACAAATGATTTTCCAATCAGTGCATCCTATCTGGAGGTCTGGAGGTACAATGCCTGCCAAAATTCAAGACAAAATTCAAGAGTGTTCCAAGACTTTTGGAAGGCGTTGTAGCTGGAGTATAATACTGTCAATATGGTTTGAATTTTCAGTTGGAAGCTTTTTTTTAAGTAATGCTTGTAGTCTCTCAAGATTTGATGATTTGTGCGTTTAGTTTCCAACAAAGAGTTTTCATAAAGAAGTAAATGTTTGCATGAAAACATGAAACTTCCCGATATTTCAGGGAAGCAGAGCAAAATTCGACGAAAACTCAGGAGCTAACGTCCTATATGATTGAGTATATAAATTACAATGATAACATCGACATCAAGCAAAAAATACAGCAGGTATTAGTGGAAATTCATAACGATTTGTATCTGGTATTTAGTCTAGTATTTAGTATTTAGATTTGTCATACCATTTGTATCGATTTAAATTCTTTAGTCTTTGTATTTAGTATCTCAAGACACTGGAACTTTCCATTTTCAATGTAATATATCAATTTTAATCTCAAACATTAAAAATAGTATCTTGAGATACTAAATCCAGCCTTTAAAACAACTTTTGGATGTTCACACAGAAAAAAATTGCTATAAATTTCTACTAATATCTGCTGTATTTTGTGCTTGATTGCGATGTAAATACACAAAGGCCTAAAGCTGCATTAACACACTTGAAGCGTTGTTCTCGACGCATTCTAGATAGCAAAGAAAAGCGGCAATGCGACGAAGTTGGATTATAGTCCGTCTCAAATTAGATGTGACGTGAAAATGCTCGCGAATAACAAAAATCCAAGTGTCTTGCAGGAGTAGATTTTGCGTTATCTCATATCTCACATGACATTTAATTTGAGACAGATAATTCAACGAGCCCTATTGCAAAAAGCACGTCAAGCAAGTGTGAAATCAGCATACGTCATTGAATGACTTCAGTCCAAGCCAGGCCCACTGAGAGGAGGGAGAAGGGACTAATTGCCCAGAGACCTTCTCGAGAGGCGGCACAAAATGTTACCATAACTAGAAAAGGGAGTTTAAAAAGGCTTGTTCACTCTATTTTCCAGGAGCCTAGCCGATCTAGTTTTGGAAAGTTTGATATTATAGTAATTTTATAGCTCATTTCAGTATTTCTAGTGGCCCCAGATCGGTCTGTGCCCCGGCCCCAGGAAGTCTCAGTAGGCCTGCTTTAGGCTGCAAGGATCAGAATTCTAAGCAGTTTTTCACAGAATACCTTTACAATTTAGCGAGCTAAATATAAAGTCCCAAATAATTATCACGTGCTCTAATAAAATTGATTATATTGCATATATTTTTACTCCTAATTCTATCTGCATTTATTGTTTCTAGACTATCTACAGTTCGTCTTGTCAAATACGAATTTTTCAATGGAAGGTTGAAAGAAGCATGTAACAGAAAGCAGGGCCGGAAGGGGGAAACTTTTTGGACCACGTCCTTTTTTATCGTTGGGCCATGCCCTCCTATGCACTGGTAAAACGCTGCTTTTAGATTTCATTTAGAATGTCAGTGGGCCCCCGGGCCTGAAAACGTTCCTGAAAGAAAACTACTAAAAAGAATAAATACATACCTTATTTTGTGCGGGCCCACTGATAGCTACACTGGCTGCTCTTGGTCCCTTGTTTGGAGAATTTTTGGGCCTAAAACCCACCCATATAGGCGGCACACACCCATACCCTGAACATGTTATTTACCCCCCTCCCTCCGGCGCTTACCTTCTATCATTACAGAACGGTTCAAATTATGTACATGGAAATTGTGCACATTTGCTATATGATGTTGTGTTTGCAAAGAGTCTTCTATAAAAATACCTACAGCAGATTTGGGCAACGAAACTACAGGTATCATAGTAAGCATAGGTTACAAATCTTTAAAAATACAAGTATAAAATTGTATGATCTATTTCTTTGAATTGAATGACTTGAAAGAAAATGATTTGCTATAATTCTACCGTCGGATTTCTCTAAAATCTTCAATATTTTCATAATTAGAGAACTTTTCTCCTTGTCAAGAATTCAAGATACATTTTGAAAAAAACTCAAAACCGTAGCGTAACTTCTAAATTATTTGATAAAACACGGAACAGTTTCGAAGAAAACCATAGTTTATGAATGTCTACAATATGATATCAGGCACAAACTCTCACTCTCCTGTTCTATGATTTAGAAATTTGATGACGTCATATCCTCAAATTAGTTGAATATAAGATACGCTGTAATTTCGACAAACATTATAGATTTCAGAAAAGTCCAAAGGTAGAGTTATAGCAAAGTAGCTATAGAATTTTCCAAGCCACTAAATTCGTAGAAATTTTTCAAAGAATGTACACAAACATTTTTAAAGATTTGGAACCTATGCTTTAAATACCACCGTGCATCATTACATATCTTCATCAAAAGCCCTGTTGTTCGCACCTCGTACGCGCTGAATTGGTGGCAAGTTTCTTGCTGTGTTTCGCTGTGGAGGAGCATTCAGCCTCGCAGCAGATCCAGTGTTTGTGGCTCCACGTAGACTGGTCATTGACTGGTAGTCACGGTTTCTGGAGGGTGGTCGCTCCACTTGCGTTGGTTCTTCAACTCCAGGCATTGACACTACAAAAGGAAATATATTGATGAGATGAATCTTTCTATTCAAATATCAATTAAAAAAAATAATATGCGGCAAATATCCTTAAATAAAGGGGCTCAGTCGTCAAACAGTAAACAAATCCGTAAACTCGCACGTGTCATCAATTACCCATTGTTCATCCATTGTTTTCTGCAGTTTGTTAGCTGGCTTCACCCAAGCCACCAAAAAGTGACCGTTAAAAATCCACTTATATCCGAGCAATCGTAGAAGATATAAATGTTTGGTTTGTTCCTTAGTGAAGTACAAGGATTAATGCCCAAACAGCAACTTTCATTTTGAAAGAAATATGAAAATCCTGTGTGATATCACCTTTCAAAAAACTGCAAAAATCATCGTTTTGTTTACATTTTGACGACGGAGCCCCTTTAAATAACGGACTCATTGTGATAAACTCACTAATGCAACATGCGGAACTGTAGCCTGTGGAAAGAGAACTGTTAACTTCAGTAAAAGAATAATAACTAGATTAACCTGAAACTACGGAAAACCTGTTAAATATTGCAAGAGAAACCACAAATGAACCCGAAACCCTGAAAGAAGAGAAAATAAGTTAATAGCTGCAATAAAGAGGAACGTTCAATAACCAAAAACGAGTGTGCGATAAAATGCGTTTTGCAGTGAGTAAAAAAGAAGACGTTGCAAAGAAGAGAGTTTGTTGATTTTCACTTGTTCATCTATGGTCCCAGAAAGCAACATATCGAACATGAATTATCGTTCCTCTGCAAACCCCTTACCAGCATTAACCAGCATTTTTCTAATTTCTGGGTCTAAAGGACGAGTGATTTTACCAAACAAAATTTTTATATTTAAAGCCCCTGTTACGCGATGAGCTTTTACGTGAAACTTGCTGCAATAACAAGGGCAGATTTTGTAATACAATAGCAACAGTTGCGTTTGATTGACACCTCAATTCAAAGCGATTAGCGGATGCAGACAAAGGAAATTCTCTCAACCAGTAATTCAAAACAAACAAAGCCGCAAAAGTTTCCCCGAAACTAGTAGGGCAAACTCTCGCCTTGTGCAAGCGAAAGATGGTTTTTAAGAGAAGTTATGTGCTTATAGCGAAAGAAGAAGGGTAAATCTAAAGTTCTGTCGCGTAGATTATGTTTATTTGATTCAGGAGCCGAGCAGAAGGCATTGTAATTCTCGCGTCTTTAGGGCTTAAAATGAAACGATTACAAAACAGCTCCTAAATCAAATAAACATAATCTAAGCGACAGAGCTTTAGATTTACCCTTCTTCTTTCGCTATAAGCACATAACTTCTCTTAAAAACCATTTATTGCTTGCACAAGGCGAGAGTTTGCTCTACTAGTTTCGGGGAAACTTTTGCGGCTTTGTTTGTTTTGAATTACTGGTTGAGAGAATTTCCTTTGGCTGCATCCGCTAATCGCTTTGAATTGAGGTGTCAATCAAACGCAACTGTTGCTATTGTATTACAAAATCTGCCCTTGTTGCTTGCAATAGCATTGCAAGATAAGTTTCACAAAAAATTTCACCGTGTAACACCCTGAAATTGGACGATGAGTTGCCAGAATTCCTGCTGCGAGCGCTGCGAAGCAGCTTCGCGAAAGTAGACATTGTTTCTACTCAGGATTGCACAAACGTTTTGAGGATTTCTTCCGAAATTTCCGTGTAACACCCCCGTGAAACTTATCTCGCAATGCCATTGCAAGCAAGTTTCACGTGAAAGCTCATCATGTAACAAGGCCTTAAGTTAGCCTGTGACAACAAGGACATATTTTGTAAGACAATAGCAGGAGTTGATTTTGATTGACACTGCAATTCGCAGCGATTAGCGATCGTAGACAAAGGAAATTTTCTCAACCAGTAATTCAAAACAAGCAAAGCCGCAAAAGTTTCTCTGAAACCCAGGTAGCTACTTCGCTCGTTGTGCATTCCAGAAATTGTTTTCAAGAGCAAACATGAGCATAGATCGAAAGAAGAAGGATATATCTACACATTTACCACGGGCATTTTATTTCTTTGGTTCAAAAGCCGATTGGGAGGCGATTCAATTCTCTTATTTTTTTGGGTGTAATGAAAACACTTGCTGCTAGGCTTCTGAACCAAAGAAACAAAATGCCCGTGGTAGATGTGTAGATATATCCTTCTTCTTTCGATATATGCTTATATTTGCTCTTAAAAACAATTTCTGGAATGCACAACGAGCGCGCTAGCTACTTGGGTTTCAGAGAAACTTTTGCGGCTTTGTTTGTTGTGAATTTATGGTTGAGAGGATTTCCTTTGTCTGCAATCGCTAATCGCTTTGAAAATTTCAAAGTTTGAATTCACATGTCAACAAAAGCATCGCATGCTATTGTCTTACAAAATCTGTCCTTGTTGCCTGTGACTGATAGATAAACATGCAAGTTCTGAACATCGGTCACGTACATTTTGATTCACCCAGTATAACAATACATGTACATCATTAGAACATTGTAACGAGAGCAGATTTTGTAAGACAACAGCATCAGTGGGCTTTGATTGACATCAGAATTTAAAGCGATTGACGATCGCAGACAAAAGCAATGTCCTCGTCCAGTAATTCAAAACAAACAAAGCTGCAAAAGTTGCTCTGACCCCCGGATAGCTGGCTCACTCGTTGTGCATTCCAGAAGTTGTTTTTAAGAGCAAACATGATCATATATCGAAAATAGAAAGATATATTTGTACACATTTATTTGTACATATTTGTACATATATTTGATCTGCCTCGGGCATTCTGTTTGTTTGGTAGCTATAGAAGCCGATAGGAAGGCAATCCAGTTCTCTCATTTTTTGGGTGTAATCAAAATACTCACTGCTCTGCTTCTTAACCAAACAAATAAAATGCCCGAGGCAGGTCTTTTGCTATATCCTTCTTCTTTCAATATATGCTCATGTTTGCTCTTAAAATGCACTCGCTACCTGGGTTTCAGAGCAACTTTTGTGGCTTTCTTGTTTTAATCACAGGTTGAGAGTTTGAATTGTGGTGTCACTCAAAAGCAACTGATGCTATTGTCTTACAAAATCTGTTCTTGTTGAATATTGTATTACCTTGCCATCCATTGTCTGGTTTTGGTGGAATGGGACTCACATTTCGCACAGGTTCAGCTGCTTGAGCTCCTTGTACCACAATGGTTGTTGCTCGTGATCTAATAAGATGGTCATAGATTTCAAATCTTTAAATAGGTGTAAAAAGGTGGCCTGTTAGCCAGACCCCATGTCAAAGGAAATAGTGGTCTGTTCAATACCGCCATAAAGCTTGTTGAAACCTCGCTTGAGAATTCCTCAAAATAATTTGCTGATTATTTGTAAAGAAACCTTTTACACAGAAAGTTCTTTGCAATTGTTCTGAAAAAGAATACTGCAATTTGAATACGCCCTGATTACTCTTTGTTCCGCCTTGCATATAAATTCAATCTCTGACCAAAGGGTCTAATCGTGCAATTAATCATGCTCTCTCTTGCTGCACTGAACTAGTTGGCTCTCTGTTTTCATGATAGTATTTTGAGCTAGGAGATAATTATGTGCATAAATTTTCCATAAAACTTGGAAAACAGCCCTGTTGAAAAAGAGCCTCTTAACACGATTTGAGTCAATATTTAACAGACCACTATTTCCTTTGAAATTAGGTCTGGTTAACAGGCTAGTAAAGAGGTGGCTGTAAAACTGTACGACACATTTCCTTTAAAGGCAATCTGTCTCATTCATGATTGGCTGAAGATTGTATAAGGGGATTAAAGATTTGTGTGGCAGGATTAACAGAAAAGAATTGGAAAGAGATCGTTTCGAATTGAACTGAATTTTTATCATGTGAAAAATTCAAAGAGTCTGGGCTCTAGCTCCTTTCCATTGTCTAAGCTTTGCTCTCTAAACCAATCACCTGCGTGACAGAGCTCCTTAAATTGAATGGCTTGAGAGAAACTTCAGCTACTTATCCATAATTCTAACGTTGGAATTTTCAAACATCTTGAATGTTTTTTATAAATTGTAATTTAATTTATTTTTCAACTCATTTGAGGACGTAACGTCATAAAATTTCTAACTCGTAAACCAAATGAGTGACAGACTTTTGCTTAAAGAAGCTCCGTCGCCAAACAGTAAACAAATCCGTAAACTCGCACGTGTCACCGATCCATTGTTCATCCATTGTTTTCTGCAGTTTGTTTGGTGGCTTCACCCAAGCCACCAAAAAGTGACCGTTGAAAATCCACTTATATCCGAGCAATCGTAGAAGATATGAATGTTTGGTTTGTTCCTCAGTGAAGTACAATGATTTATGTCCCAACAGCAACTTTCATTTTGAAAAGATATGAAAATCCTATGTGATATTACCTTTCAAAAAACGGCAAAAATCATCGTTTTCTTTACATTTTGACGACGGAGCCCCTTTAATACCATATTCTAGACATCCATAATTTTTTTCTGATCATCTCATGTTTGGTCACATTACGACGTTTTTAAGATATTTCGAAAATTTTTCTTCAATTTAAAAAAAAAGAAGAAAAACACCCCAATTCTGAAAACATTTATGTTTTCAGAAAGCCTAACGGAAGAAGAGTCGTCGCGAAATAGCTAAAGTTTCTTTGAAGCAATTCAGTTGAAACAAATCGTTCATATCATTTAAATCAATCTTTGTAAAGACTTGCAACCTATGCTGGTCAAACGCTTGGTGTCTCAAAAACTCTATGCCGGGCGAGTCAATAAAAAGTCCCGGCGTTTGAAAAAATGCTGCTCCCTGAATATCAAAGCAATAATATTGAGAATCATCTTGTTTTATTCCCGATATGTCAAATTAGGTTCAGTAATTTACTAGGCTTTAATCGGCCATTCTTTCCCGTCGATATGGGAGATTTTCTATAGAAAGACCCTTTCGAAAACCTGGAATGAAAACGACTCCTTCCTAGCAAAGATGACACTTTCATGCATTCATGTATTTTGTCGTCTTGGGAGGATGAAATTCTTCAGAATAAGTTATTCATGCAAGGGGGAAGACTTGTCATTTCCCCAAGAGGATAGCACATGCCAAAGCGTGCTGAAGTCATTGCTGTCAGGGAAACTCTGTGGCTTTGTCTACGCTGATCGTCAACCGTGATCCTGCGGGCCGAATGAAAATCAAGGCAAAGATAACCTAGGCCAGAAACAACTTTCTGATAATATTATGAAATCGAACTAGGCGCCACAAAGAACTATGGTTTGCTCAAGCAATTCCTTTCCTCCTAAAGTTCTACAAAATTTGATAAAAAATGCGATGGGACATTGCAAACATGAAAAATGACAGTGTAATCAAATAACTCACATTTCATCTGAGATGGCTTCATAAGTTGGTGGTTTCTCTCCTGCTTGCCCGGACATAGCATCAACAAATGACGGAGGAGCTTCATGCGTCATGGAAACCGGTGCCATTACTGTCTGTGCCCCGTAAACATTGTTGAAGAAGTATACTCTGCCATTCAATGCATCAGAATACGACGGGGGAGCACCTACAATTATTAAAATCATCACTTCAAAAAGGAGACCAACCAAGCGCTTATTTCTACCGGAGTCACCAATGACGTGAGGTATTTGCCAATTTTCATTGGTGCAAATTATTTCGCAAATTCATGTGCAGGAAAAAGGCTAATTTATGAACATTTAGTTGGTCGAAAGGTGTCTTTCCGTTCCATAATTGCGAGCTATGTTAATAAACATGTGTTGGGTACGATTCCTAAAACAGGCCTTCAATTAGATTCATATTGATGGACATATGAACTTCCAAAATCATGACAAACATACTAGTTATAGCGGCTACGAGATATAGCTATGCTTATTCCCTTTAAGCCTGTTTGGAATGTTTCTTCAAGGGGCGTTCTTGACAAAATCCATCATAATTTAAGAACGAAGTTGCCGATTTAAGTCAAGTAGATTTCAAAATGGACCTTAACATGTTCACCATTCAATAACATCCCTACCAATATTATCATTGTTATATGCAGGGAGCAGTGGCCTTTCAAACAGGAAGTGTTCTTTTTACTCAACCGATATAAACACATTCGTGCACATTTTTTGTATTTTTACCACAAATTGATAAGGCAGCAATCAAAAGCAAGGGTCATACAAGAAATCTTAGCTTTTTAAGTAATAAGTCGAATAATTTACCGTTTTGTGTAGCCGCTGGCACGTAATACGCAACGGGCATTTGGTGACCGTGAGTTCCATTTGCATCTCCAGGATTTGGACCTGTAAAGGGAAACAAGATGGAATTGAGATTGTAAAAAACATCATTTTTCAGCTTGTAAACATCAGTGTCTATACTATGAAAACCTAGCGGATGGGTAAAAAGGCAGTCCCCGCGTTAAAGGGGCTCCGTCGTCAAAATGTAAACAAAACGATGATTTTTGCAGTTTTTTGAAGGGTGATATCACACAGGATTTTCGTATTTTTTTTTCAAAATGAAAGTTGCTGTTTGGGCATTAATCCTTGTACTACACTAAGGAACAAACCAAACATTCATATCTTGTACGATTGCTCGGATATAAGTGGATTTTTAACGGTCACTTTTTTGTGGCTTGGGTGAAGCCACCAAACAAACTGCAGAGAACAATGGATGAACAATGGATGAACAATGGATAATCCCCGACACGTGCGATTTTACGGATTTGTTTACTGTTTGACGACTGAGCCCCTTTAAAGGCCACTGATCCGTGGATATCACGGCAGTAAAATTGGCAAATATATCATTTGATAGTGGCTATGTTCAAATCCATTTTCAATTCAAGCAGCCCTCCCAGGAGATTTTCCAATAGCTGCTTAGCCAAAGGAAATTTTCCGTCTTATTCAAAATTTTCTATCACTCATAAATGTTATCTTCAAAGTCATAAAATAGAACAGATTAATAATTGTTTGCACTGTTTCTTGTGCAAAGCCACCTTAAAAGTAGATCCACCTTAAGGGCAAATCCATTTTCAGACCAGTCTGTACTAACAAGGACAGATTTTGTAAGACAATAGCATGAGTTGGTTTTGATTGACACCGCAATTCAAAGCGATTAGCGATCGCAGACAAAGGAAATTCTTTCAACCAGAATTTCAAAACAAACAAAGCCGCAAAAGTTTCTCTGAAACCCAGGTAGCTAGCTCGCTCGCTGTGCATTCCAGAAATTATTTTTAAGGGCAAACATGAGCACAGATCGAAAGAAGAAGGATATATCTACACATCTGCTTCGGGCATTTTATTTGTTTGGTTCAAAAGCCGATTGGGAGGCGATTCAATTCTCTTATTTTTTGGGTGTAATGAAAACACTTACTGCTCGGCTTCTGAACCAAAGAAATAAAATGCCCATGGTACATGTATAGATATATCCTTCTTCTTTCGATCTATGCTCATATTTGCTCTTAAAAACAATTTCTGGAATGCACAACGAGCGCTCTAGCTACTTGGTTTTCAGAGAAACTTTTGCGGCTTTATTTGTTTTGAAATTATGGTTGAGAGAATTTCCTTTGTCTGCAACTGCTAATCGCTTTGAATTCAGGTGTCAACCAAAGCATCTCATGCTATTGTCTTACAAAATCTGTCCTTGTTGTCTGTACTTGGTGGCTCAGTACTATCAAAATTTAAATTCGTGGACCAGCGATAAGGTAGCTCACCACAAAACTCAAAATAAGTTCAAAACATATAAATAGTAGTAGTAGGCTACGGTGGTGCAATTCAGATGTTGTGTCGCATAACAAGGGCAGATTTTGAAATACAATAGCAGCAGTTGCTTTTGGTTGACACCTCGACTGCAGGAAAAGGAAATTCTCTCAACCAGTAATTCAAAACAAATAAAGCCGCAAAAGTTTCCTCGAAACCAATAGGGCAAACTCTCGTCTTGTGCAAGAGAAGGGTGGTTTTTAAAAGAGGAAATGTGCTTATAATGAAAGAAGAAGAATATATCTAAAGTTCTGTCTGGCAGATTTTGTTTATTTGATCCAGAAGCCGAGCAGAAGGCATTGTAATTCTCACGTATTTAGGGCTTGTATGAAACGATTACAAAACAGCTCCTGAATCAAATAAATAAAATCCGCCAGACAGAACTTTAGATTTACCCTTCTTCTTTCGTTATAAGCACATAACTTCTCTTAAAAACCACCCCTCGCTTGCACAGGCGAGCATTTGCCCTATTGGCTTTAGGGCAACTTTTGCGGCTTTGTTTGTTTTGAATTACTGGTTGAGAGAATTGCCTTTGTCTGTGATCGCTAATCGCTTTGAAATGAGGTGTAAATCAAACGCAACTGTTGCTATTGTATTACAAAATCTGCCTTTGTTTTGTGTCGCATTGAATTACAGAAGTCGACGATCAGTGCGTTGCAAACTTGAGGTAGCTCACCCAAGAAAACGTGGCTCATCACTGATAAAAATATCAATCGCTCAAGGACAAACGCAGCTCAGTTGTGTGAGCTACAAGGAGTCCTAAAAAATTGTACTCCGTTTGTGTGGCTGCTGTGGGGGCGCTGTAGCTTCAGTTTTCTCAGTTTTTACAAAGCTGCATAGTTCAGGCTTCAACTTAGAGTTTGAGACCTTGTTTGAGTCAAGATGACATGTCGTGGCTCATTTATGGGAGAGAAAAGGCAAAATAAATGTCTTGGAAAAACAGCACCATTGTTCTCTGGTAATGTCAAGATTAAGTAAATTTTCAAAGAGAGTGTTCTAGCAATGTATCTAAATTTGTTCTGCATTTTCGAAGGGATTGATAGTGTTTTTGATCTGTAAGACAACACTGTCGACCTTTTACAAATGTAGAGAAAATTTGAAAATGATGGAACCAATTCTTTCAAAAAATTTACTTAATTTTGACAATGCTGGAGAACAATAGGAATGCTGTTTTCAAAGCAACCACATATTTGTCTTTTCTCTCCCATAAATCAGCAACCAGCTGTCAGAGTGACTCAAACAAGGTCTCAAATTCTCTGAGTTGAAGCCTGACTGTGTAAAAAATAAAAAGTTAGAGCTATAGATCCTTCACAGCAGCCACACAAACGGGACACAATGACACACCCTATACATAAATGGTGTTCCATAGCCCATGCACCTACCTGTTGTTAATCGAGTTGGAGGTCGTCTTTTTCTGTACTTGGCATAGCAAAGGGCGGATAAAATGGCGATGAAAGCAAGGCCCACGAGAGTTCCAACGACAGCTGGAACAGTGGTTGAATGTCCCACTGTTGTATCTGTGTGTCCTTGATATCGATTGTATGGAGTAGTCCATTTCCACCATGGCATAGGCGTGGGTCGGGGGGTAGTTATGGCAGTCAGCTCAACAGCTACGATGAAAAAGTATGGTTTTAAGACGTCGAAAAGTCGTGCTTAATAGACTTTTTTACTTCTTAAAAAAGAGGTTTGGATCGAGCGTCCAAATCTGGTAAAGTTTGGGAAGGAGAACGAAAGGACGACCCCCATTCTTAGTGGATCCACTGCTAGATATGGCAAGAAGTTGCAGCGGATCTCAAAACTTTTCAGAGAATTTGTCATCGACTACTTTGTGCAAAGTGAGTCGCAAAATGAAACTCGCACTATTACACAATAAAATCAGCTAACGACAAATGAAAATAATGAGAACAAGGCTAGAAAGCAAATAAAACTTGCCAGTGTATAAACTGAACCAGTCGTAAGTCAATTGGAGCAAGGTTATCGTTGCATTACTCTCTGAAAAGTGTTTTGAGATCCGAAGGAACTTCTTGCCGCAGCTAGTTAGCAGGTATCTATCATAAACGGGGGTCGTGTTTCCATTTCTTTTTACAAAATTTATCAGATTCACCACACGAAGGCGCGACAAAAACTTGTCGCCGATTGGTTTTTTTTGTCCGGTTTTATAGCTCTAGCAAAATAAGGCTCTCAGTGCAGCCACAACAACAACAACAATTCAACTCAATTAGATGAGCGTAACTAGAGGGTCCTTATGTAGTGAGGCTAACAAGGACTCACAACCTAACAGTTTTTAAACAGGGGGACTAACGCCTTAGGAAAATCTGAAGAAAATCGAATGTCTTCCATCCTTCGAGCGTTGAAAGAAAAATCGAGAGTCGCTTCGAACGTCGTTTCGAATGTCGCTTCGCTTTGAAAAGTTGAACTGTGATCTAAGCAACCAATCAAAAGCTATGAATAGGCACGTGTTCTGACCTTATTAGGAACGTAGCGATCTGATTGGTCCCGCCGTGAATGCAGCGGAGATGGCCTAAATTAGTCCCCGTTTTGAAGCTGTATTGTCACGAGTCTCAGTTTGAGGAGTTTGAGGCCATAAACATCATCCAATTCAATGCGGAAAACTGAGACTCATACAATCAGTCTAACTAAGTCTACTTACCAATTTCATATATGCTGCCATAAGAATAACTACCACATTTGTAACTGTTGTATGGCCAATAACAACTGCTGCATTGACCTGGATGTTTCAAAGTACATCTAGTGAAAGTAAATGATCCTTCAAAACCACCACAATAGCACGACGATCTAGCTTTGATGTAAACATACCGATATCCATACGCTTTACACCTTTGCATACAGTAGACTGGATTTCCTAAAACAGCAAGGAAGACTGCAGTAAAAACCCGCGTATAAGAACCTAGTCGATTAAGAACCTACAGGCTGAAATTCTCAAATTTTCAATTGTTTTATAAGAACCAATCCATTGTATTCATTGTTTAAGAACCCAGGCTGATTTGCAAAATAGTAGGCTCTTATACAGTACCCGGGTTTTTACTGTAATGAGTATCGAAAACTTTTGAGAAAATGTTTAACACAAAGGTCTGTAGCATGACTTATGCCCGGTCTGTAGCATGACTTATGCCCGGTCTGTAGCATGACTTATGCCCGGTTCGCAGCATGACTTATGCCCGGTCTGCAGCAAGACTTATGGGATGCTTGTTGATTTCTCTCTTCAATGCTGTCAGGCAATACTAGGGTTTGGTATGAGCCACGCCCCGGTTTTATGAGATATTTGGAGACACCCGGCTATCAAGCAAAGTTCAATTCAATCCCTCAAATACTGTTCATGCTATGAATTCTCAAAAGTGGGAAACTTTCTTTTAGCTCATTTAGTATACTTACTCGTATAGGCTATCCTATAGATAAAGCCAGACGTACACTGAAAGCAACCTGGAAAGAAATAGAATTGTAATCAAGATCCGATCAATCTTTGTCAAAGGCAGCATAGGAATCAAATCTTTAAAAACATTGCAAGATTGGTTAAAGAATTTTTCGTTTGATTTCATTTTCAATTTTGTTCTAGGTATTTCGCTGAGTATTGGAAATATCAAAGGTGAAATATGATTGAAAAAGTCCATAACTTCGAAATGGGTGAAAGAGGCCTCGAACAAAATTGTAAAAAATCTCCTCCCTCAAAGACATTTCATTCCCCAAAAGTGCTAATGATCAAATCTTGATAAAAGCAAGAATGTATATGATTTTAAAACAAGGACAGATAATGCTGCAATAGGAACCGCCACTTTTTGTTGACACCAAGTACAAAGCGATTAGCGATCTTAGACAATGGGAATTCTATGCCTGGTTGGTCAAGTCATAAATAAAAACATTGCAAGCCGAAAGAATTGCTCTGAACCCCAGGTAGCTAACTTGCTCGACGTGCATGCCAGAAATTGTTTTGAAGAGCAAACATGATCATCCAAAGAAGGAGGATATATCTACACATCTACCTCGCGCATTTTACTTATTTGGTTCAAAAGCCGATTGGGAGGCGATTCAGTCGTCTTATTTCTGGGTGTTATCAAAATACTTACTGCTCAGCTTCTGAACCAAATAAATAAAATTGTTGAAACTTTTGTAGCTTTGTTTGTTTTGAAATTACTGGTTGAGGGAATTTCCTTTGTCTGCAACCACAAATCGCTTTGAATTCAAGTGTCAACAAAAGCAACTCATGCTATTGTCTTACAAAATCTGTCCTTGTTGAACAGAGGTGGAAAACATACGTGAAGCAGTGAAACAACTTCGCAGGAACCTTGTTTGTATGAAAAGAAGAAACGGGGAGGAAAGAGAGAAAGTGAAATTGAAGGATGAAAAAGAAAGGAAATGAAGAAAAATGGACAGAAGAAATTAAAGGAGAGAGGAAGGAAAGAAACAGAGGAAGAACGAAGGATGGAAAGAAGATAGGATGAAAGAGAAGCAAAGACTGAAAACTAAAATAGTTCAACTGTGCAATAGTTCAACTTAGATCTGGCACAAAAGAAAATAGAAGCAACTTGCCTCGCAGGAAGGCAAACAATTTTTTCCACCAATGTGTGGCTTACCTGGGTATGTTGAATAATGCATGAGAAACCCAGAGTAGGATCGGTAAGAGGACGCTCTAAACCGAATATAAAACTGGCTGGTTGTTGTCACGACAGGCTTTGAGTGCTGATTTCGGCCAGCTATTCTTTTGAGCAACGATGCAGAGGAACTGGGTCCATCTCTTACGTAAACATAATCAGAATAGGCTGAAATGATAAAACAAAGCACATGTCATACAACTGGTACATAACTGTTGGTTGTACTTTGATCAAGTTACGACTCCTTGCCATGACGCTGTTATGATGAGCTGCAAAGTAATAGGATTACGCCTTCAAAGAGGCTGCTGCATTATCGTATACCGGGTGAGCCAGAAAGAAGTTCCCACTTTCGAAATTAGTAGCACCAAAAGTCCTTCATGGATTTTAATGATTCAAATTTTAGTTACGAGCCAATAAATCGAGGTATTTTTGTGATTTTTTTCGTCTTCTTAAGAGCACTGCAAATGTAAGTAAATTCAACTTTACAAAATTTTTGGTTGAAAATTGACTGAAAAAGGGCCTAAAACACTTGATCAAATCGTTAGGACTCTCCTCACACAGAACAATACCCAAGGGCATTTCACTTCTCTCAAGAGTTATAAGACACATATTCTCAAACAGATACTAAAGATTTTCAATCCCTTGACAATAAATGTGCAGACGATAGCTCTCACCCATGCGAAATTTAATTTTCTCTGTTGTTTTGAGCGAGGAGTCCTTCATGATTTGATCAAGTATTTTAGGCCTTTTTCAGTCATCACTTGAATTTACCAATTTTTCCAGTGCTCGTAAGAAGGCGAGAAAAATCACAAAACTACTTCGATCTTTTGGTTGTCAAGGAATATTGATTCATTCCAATCCATTCAGTACTCTTGATGCTATGAATTTTCAAAAGTGGGAACCCTTTTCTGGTTCACCCGGTAGTTGGGTCACTTTTTTGTGGGTCACCCGGTAGGAATCTAATAAACAGCGTCACAGGTACAGAATGTCAAAGGCACTCCCTACTTTCAAACGTCCAAGCGTTCTCTGACAACAAGGACATATTTTGTAACACAATAGCATAAGATCCTTTTGTTGACACCTCAATTCAAAGCGATCAGCGACTGCAGACAAAGGAAATTCTCTCAACCAGAAATTCAAAGCAAAAAAGCCGCAAAAGTTTCTCTGGAACCCAACTAGCCAATGCGCTCGTTGTGCACTCAAGAAATTGTTTTTAAGAGCGAACATGAGCATGTATTGAAAGAAGAAGGATATATCTTCACATCTACCTCGGGCATTTTATTTCTTAGGTTCAGAAGCTGAGCAATAAGTGTTTTAATTACACCCAAAAAGATAAGAAAATTGAATCGCCTCCAAATCGGCTTCTGAACCAAACAAATTAAATGCCCGAGGCAGATGTATAGATATATCCTTCTTCTTTCGATCTATGCTTATGTTTGCTCCTAAAAACAATTTCTCGAATGCACAACGAGCGAGCTAGATACCTAGGTTTCAGAGAAATTTTTGCGGCTTTGCTTGTTTTGAATTACTGGTTGAGAGAATTTCTTTTGTCGGCAATCGCTAATCGCTTTGAATTGCGGTGTCAATCAAAACCAACTCGAGCTATTGTCTTACCAAATCTTTGCTTTCTCTGAATCAACTGGTAGAGTTCTTGTAAAGTATTCATGGGAAACATCTTTCTCAAACAGCAGTTGTTATAGAGTAACGTCAACAACGCATATCGCAAAGAATCACTTCATGCGTTGACAAAGCTACTTCATACCTGTAAAAAGCTTATTCATACCTGTATCAAATGATTCAAAATGCAAGACATATTTTCTGCTGTAGTATGCATATCTAGTAATCCAACTACAATACAGATAGCTGGGATAAGAACTTGGATAATTTGGTGACTTTATTGCGCCATATAGCGAATCTCCTGTCGTCAGTCCTCGGTAATTATTGCAGTCTAAAATATAAGAAATGTTTTTTAGCCTTACAACCCCAGCAGTAGACTGAGTACCAAAGTCCCTTGAATCCAGTACAAGGATTCTTCTTCAAAATGATGCTTTCATTTGTGCTATACCGGGTGCGCCAAAATAAACTATGCACGTTTGGCAGGCCACAATAAATCGTACACTGGACCGATCTTAAAGATCCATTACTTAATCTTCAGCAAAAAGCCTGAATTAAATTTTAGGACTTTTTCCGAATTTTTCAGCTATCACTTTTCAGAGCTAAAAGCGAGTTTCTTAAAATGTTCGTTTTCGAAAACATTGAAAACGATCAAAGGATATCGATCAAATTTTAAAAGATTCAACATGAATGAACAAAGAGAAAACGTTTTCAGGGGGATTTGGGGGTTTAGTACGAACTCTCGTACAGCAGATTTTGATTGGTGGATTTCTAAATCACAAATTACCGCGAACAAGTTCTCTCTTTGTCCATTCATGTGTCTTTAGAAAACTTGATCGATGTTTTTTGATCGTTTTCAGTGTTTTCGAAAACTAAAATTTTAGGAAACTCGCTTCTAGCTCCAAAAACTGAAAATGAAAAAATTTGCAAAAAATCCCAGTATCTAATTCAGACTTTCTGCTAACGATTGAGTCATAAATCTTCAAAATCGGTCCAGTGTATGATTTATTGTGGCCTGCCAAACGTGCATAGTTTATTTTGGCGCACCCGGTATTACCTTTCAAAAAAAATGCAAAATCATCGCTCCGAACGGAATTTGGAGAAGGAGCTCCTTTAAATGGATTTCTTATACATTCGACAAAGTAACGGGTGTCCCAAAAAAAAGTTTGAAAGTTTGAAAAATCGCCAAAATTTGATTACACGACCGACCTTCAATTTTCTTTTTTTTTTGTCAAATAGATCAAGGACCAAATTACAGTAGAAACCCGCATAAAAGAACCTAAGTCTTTTCTGGGCAGCCTGAATTGGTTCTTAATTAAAGGGCTGCTATTCTAAATTCCAGCCTGCAAGGTTCTTAAAAAGGTTCTTATATCCGAGCAGGCCTTGCCCACATTAAAACTGTTTTCCAGCCCCAGAATTCTTGAGATTTCTTGAGATTT
>REGL01000002.1:210400-228122 GCA_004194395.1 Aurelia aurita complex sp. Pacific | reverse complement strand
TTTGTAGTATATAATTTTTTAATTTTGTAAGTAATTTTTTGCAGGGCCAATTGTAAAACAGTATTTATACTGAATTTGTACCCTGGGTAAACAATTTTAAAATGAAAAAAATGAAAATAAAATGAAAGACCAATTTCACATAGTTTAGGCACGTCAAAAACTTCATGTAATGACCAATGTGGGTATATACCAAATATGAGTCTCTGACTGTTATAACTTGTTATATATTGTTATATATTGTTATCAAATAAGAGTCAGGGCTTGTTTTCGGTGCCCGGTAGCATAGGTGTTTCAGTATCAACCTTTTAGCAAACCAATTAACTTCTTTTAATTTCACCTTGTTTAGATACTTAAAACTTCGTGAAATAGAACACAAAATCAAAAGAAAAATGACATATACTTACGGGTTGTTGTTGTTACTGGAGTCCTTGTTGTTATGGTGGAATCGTTCGTTACTGCTTTCGCTGAAAATGAATTGTAATGAGATGGTAATTATCGCAGCTTTGAGCAGATGTTAAACTGAATACCCCAAGTCTATTTTCTAAGTCCGTCTGACCGATTCGTTTATCATATACCACGGATCCGTCATTCCAACATTCCGTAATGGAACAAAGGGGGGATTATGTGCCTTGACGGAATGTTGGAATGGCAGATCCAGAAACTACCGTAACGGGAACGGTCAGACAGACTGAGGAAATATACTTGGGCCAAGTCTAAGCAGATGTAGATGATTGATCTAATTTGTCTCCACACAGGGAAACAATTGCATTTAAGTTCCAGTTTTCAAATTTTGTGGATTAAAGAAACATTCTTCTCGGTACAACTGACTGGTTTTTCCTGCTGAAGCATGCGCAGCAGGATGCATGGATAATCATTTTAGAGAGAAAAATGTTGAAATATGATGTGATCTCGAACTGTCGCCTTGTGCACGCGAAACTTGGTGTTCAAGCAAAGTCATGAGATTATGATGAAAAAAGGAATAGAAAAAATAAATCTAAAGATCTATCTCACGGGCTTTGTTTATTTGATTCAGGAGCTGAGGAGCTGAGTAGTAATCATTTCTTTGAAAGCCCGCGGGAATTGCAATGCCTTCTGATGGGCTCCAGAATCAAATAAATAAAATCCACCGGGCAGATCTTTTGAATTATACTTATTCTTTCGTTATTAAGTGATTCCTCTTATTCAATTTTATTCGTGAAATACAAGCTGCTACAATATACGATAAATCTACAATAAAAGTACATGTATTCTACGCGACTCAAGTAAAGCCACGCACTATTTTTAGGGTCCTTATGGAGTGAGGCTGAAAAAGGCCCTCATTAATGGAGCACCAACAAAAACAACAACAATTCAACTCAATGAGATGAGCGTAACTTGAGAGTCTTTGCGGAGTGAGGCTTAGACCCCGTTTAAACGGTAGCGGATCAAAAGTGTTGCGGATCAAAGTGTTACGGATTACCCTCCCGTCTACACGGTAGCGGATCAAAATTGTATCGGATCACGGTCTCGTTTACACGGTAGCGGATCAGCGGTCACCATACAAATAGGACGTGGTCACATTCAATATTTTCTCGGATTTTCAGTGATTTCCTTTCAACGTCAACATTTCAAAACAAACTGCAATTATGATTAAACCTCGTTTGTATGGAAAACACCCTCATAATGTATCCGAATCAAAATTGATGCGGATCACTTGCGTTTACACGGCGCAGAGCAAGAGTGATCCGATACGAAAGTGGTCCGACACAAAACGAGTTCGCTTTCGTAGCAGGATCAAAATTGATGCGGATAGCGGAGCAGAAGTGTATCGGATCACTTTGAGCTCGTGTAAACAGGAGGCTGATCCGCAACACTTTTTGTATCGGATCAAAAGTGATCCGCTACCGTGTAAACGGGGTCTTAGGCTTACCTGCTCGGAGTGTAACGGAAAACTGGAGCACGAAACCAGTCCTTGTTACGCTCCTGTCAGTAGTGAACCGGAGCGATATCGAATTTGTCTTCGAGATAAAGTAGAAAGGGTGGCGCCAGCCAGTTAAGGATTGTGTATCTCCAGGAATTGCATTGTAAAGGACATTCAGATAGTCGTAGGTACCCTCTGAAATTGTGAAAAAGTAATTGTGAAAAATAAGTGTGTGACGTCAGCACAGACGACGAATGTTGGCAGAACTTTAAAGGTAATGTGTCCATGTAAGTACAGCCGCGTATACACTCTTGTCAAAATATGCTGATGCGATGCTGACGAAGAGCCTCGAAGAGCACACTGTGATTGGTAGAATTTAACTGATCACATGCAAAACTAGAATTTCAATTTAAAAAAGAGGCTGCCTGCTGTCAGACTTCGGGTTCAGCTCTGAAAGTGCAACCGCAAGTAAGTCATCAGTCTGCTTATATTAGTAGTGGCTATCTTCATATTCATATTGTTATTCATATCTTCATATTCATATTGTTCATTCGTCAAATAGAAATTCGAACATGTTTAGAAACTGATATCTGATCGAAGAATCGAATTAATCAGTCGCTGAAGAGGCCTCAGAGGTGAGGCGAAAGCTCCGACAAAAAAGAAAAGCGCAATGAGTGGAAGATAATGGCAAGTAAAACCAATTTAAATTTTATAAATATCTTCATATTTCCATGGTAAAGTAATCACATGAAATATCACATGAAAATTGCAAAGTCGATGTACTTACATGGACACATCACCTTTAAAATTAAATAAATCTTGTAAAATGCATGTAAAATGTTATTGCCTTTTTTCAAATAAATTGCTCGAATGGAACTTTGGGTAAATTCTTATAATCCCACAGAGAGCATTTGTGACATCATCATTATTTTCAAAATTGGAAGTTTCTAAAGCTTCGACAAACATTAAAGAGAATCAACGGAGATAAAAATACTGCGCGGAAGGAGTCTGGGTATTCTATCATTAGTCTATTGTATTTCATAATTTCGAGAAGTTCATGGATATTGTTTAGCAAGAGGAACAATAACATGCGTAGGAGTTTTCTTTGTCCTATTTATAAATTGCCTCTACTTAGCTCCGTTGATTCACTTTAAAAGTACCATAAATTTTAAACCGATTGGATAAAATCAATATGTCGAATACAATAAGAAATACCCTCAGGTGTACAAGACAGTAGCAAGCTGAAATCTGCATCTTTTTACCTTCTACGGTTTACGAGTTAGCAATATGATGACGTAAAAAGTAACTTTTTCTTTTCACGCTGAGTTTTTTTCCGAGACACCAGCAACAACACTAAACAGTCGTTGGCTTAACGAATACCAAAAATGGCAGTTTGAGAGGAGCGGAGAGGAGAAGATTCACAGAGAAATCAGACACATTTAACTGGCAAGAAAGGTTAGTTTTTACTCATTTTAAACTGAACAATTCCATTGTAAAAATACTGAACCATTCTCCGCCACCTGTGGTAAGGTATCATATGTTTTACATCNCTACTTAGCTCCGTTGATTCACTTTAAAAGTACCATAAATTTTAAACCGATTGGATAAAATCAATATGTCGAATACAATAAGAAATACCCTCAGGTGTACAAGACAGTAGCAAGCTGAAATCTGTATCTTTTTACCTTCTACGGTTTACGAGTTAGCAATTTGATGACGTAAAAAGTAACTTTTTCTTTTCACGCTGAGTTTTTTTCTGAGACACCAGCAACAACACTAAACAGTCGTTGGCTTAACGAATACCAAAAATGGCAGTTCGAGAGGAGCGGAGAGGAGAAGATTCACAGAGAAATCAGACACATTTAACTGGCAAGAAAGGTTAGTTTTTTACTCATTTCAAAACTGAACAATTCCATTGTAAAATACTGAACCATTCTCCGCCACCTGTGGTAAGGTATCATATGTTTTACATCATAGGGAACCTAAGCATGACAAGAATAACGTTACAAAGACAATAGGCCGTCACACGTGCCGCACCATATATGGGTAATTGATCTACATCTACAGGAAATGCTGATATCTGATAGGCTACAATTTTACCGCAAGTCGCTCTTTTATATGCTTACATTCCCTTCAGTAATATTTACAGAAAAGTGGCCTAAGTTCCTTTTCAAAGAAAACTGCCACTGAATTCTACACCCATCTTTAAAGATTCGAAAGACTTGAGCACTATGCTCCGGTAGATATGTCTTTTCGTGACAAAAGTTTTTGAGAGAGGTGAAAGATTTTATTATATCAATCATACCTAAATCAAAATGTGGAAAAGCCATCAAGATCCTTAAGCCAGCAGGAGCCGTAAATTGGTACAGGCAGTTCTCATTGTTTCGATATCCTCTTTTGGCCAAAGTTCCATTGCCTGTTTGGTAGACTTTCACAGAGGAAGAATCATAACTGCAGTCTATAAAAAGAGTCAAAGTATAATATTACCATATGAGCATAAGATTATCGGGATTCTACCGGGTGTCCCAGGGATAAATTTGGTTGGATCAATCTATGTGAATTTAGCTTTAATCAATGGCTAATCACTCTTAAAATGTTCCTTGATAGTAAACTTGAACATAGATACCTCGTTTGTTGGTGTTGGTGCTTTGAGAGCAGAAATATCAATCTTGAAAGCTCAAATTTTAGTTCACCTCCAAACCAGAGCTTTGGTCTTTTGGCCTAAGTAAATTTTTGAATCACATCGAAATTAAAAACTAAAAGAAGAATCAAGAAACTGCACGATGGGTGACTTCTAGAATGTAATATAATACAATACAATATGATATAATATAGCAGAATATAGCAGAATATAATATGATCAACTATTTTTCAAATTTTATCCAGGTTGTCGCTGATCTATTTACTGTGTTCAAGAACTTGTTTAGGCCAAAACTCTAAGCACTGGTTTGGGTGGATGCAAAATTTGAGCTTGATGAGCTTGATATTTACTATTTGCCTCCATAGATCAACAAAAGTCAAGTATTTCAACATCGACATCATCAACTTCCAGGAGAATGTTTGTCTAATTTCAAACAAAGGCCAAACGGCGAAAGCTCTGGTTTGCAAGTTAACGCAAATTTGAGCTTTCAAGATAGATGTTTCCGCTCTCAAGGCACCAATATCAACAAACGAGGTATCTATCTTCAAGTTAACTATCGAGGAACATTTTGAAAGAGATCAGCTTGTGATTAAAGCTAAATTCACATCGCGGGATCAAGCCAAATCTGTATACTCTTTCAGGACACCGAGTATTAGTAAGGGGCTCCGTCTCCAAACTTTGGTCGACAGTACACAGTTACTTTGCAGCTTTTCGAAGGGCAATATCATGCAGCTTTTTCATCTTTTTCTTTAAAATGAACGCTTTCTTTTGAAGATAAACCTTTGTACTTCACATAAAAAAAAAAAAAACATTTATACCTCTAACGATTGCTCAGATATGCCTAGATTTTGACAGTTCCTTTTTGGTGGCTTACATGAAGGCAAGCAAACTGCAGAAAACAAAGGACGCACGCTTAAGAATATGGTGCTCGCAGATTTGTTTACAAAATGTGGCGTACGACGATTAGGAACCGAGGAGCCGACAGGAACCGAGATATGTAAAAAGTCTACCAGGTGAATCAAGAGAAAGTTAACGCTGTTAGTGGGGCTGTGGAATAAAAAGTATTTGGCGGAAATTCAAAACTAAAATGTTGATTTATCAGTCAAAGGTCAACTTAGATGTGGAAATATCGTTTGGTAAAATCACGCCTCTTTTGGACCCAGAAATTAGAAAAATGCTAGAATATGGATAGTATGGGAACGGGAATTCCACTCTCGATTCTGGTCAATAATTTACTTGCCGTTGAAATATAAATTCAGTACAATTGTCTGTTTCAAGAAAATAATTTAACGGTCAATGGCAAGTAAATTAGGGACCAGAGAATGGAACGTGGAATCCTTATTCCACTGCAAACCCTACTACCAGCATTTTTCTAATTTCTCGGGATAAAAAATTTGTGCTTTTGTCAAAACAAATTTTCACATCTAATTTAGCCTTTGACTGATAGGTCAACAATTCAGTTTTGAATATCGGCCACGTACTTTTTATTCCAGAGCCCACCAAACGTCTTAACTTTTTAGTGACATGCCCGTTAAATTAGAAGATTTTACTGCAAGGAAATAACAAAATTCAAAAGCATGAAATCAATTTATTCACCTGTATTGACTGTCACGGCTGAAAAAGAAAATAAATTTTCGATGAAAAGAAGCCTAATACAATATCTAATGGGTGCCCCTAAAAGACTTCACAAGCAAGATATCACCTAGCTTCTTGAAAACAACTGTTATGAACACAAACAGGGCATCAGCATGTAGCTGAACGGACTAGCCATCATTTGAGATGCTACTTGGTCAATAGGAGCTATATACTGGGTATCGCAAAAAAATTGTGCCCTGTTTGCCCGACGATTGTGAAAAAATGGAAAAAGATTCTCGCCAAACTTTCATATGATGTTGCACTTCAGATGTTCAAATAAAGTTTGCTGCCATCCCCGTAAAAATCCGTTGAAAAACGATGGAACTAAGACCTTCAGAGGACCAAATTTGCCTGATGAATGAAACCAGCGGTCGGCCATCTCTTACTATTTTGCAGTGATAAATAGCTTGATGTGAGGTGAGAAATATTTCCTGTGAGGTAAAAAATCACTGAAAACTCTCTGATGATTATTAGAATTTTCACGAGAGCTATAACATTGGAGGCTGCTGTTTCATTACATCCATGGACTCATTTATCGCAACAAAATAGTAAGACAAAATGGCCGAACGCTGGTTTCAGTCATCAGGACTTATCTCCCTGCTTTAGGCCTTGTGCACTATTTTGGAATAATTTATCTTGTCACTTTTTATCATTTATTTATTTTTGCAATTAGAATAGGGTGTTACTTTCCGTTCAACTTAATTTGTAAGATTTTATGCACGGCCCCCTGAAAAGCAGTCTTTCTTGACTGACGGGGTAACCGGGTTTAAAGAATTTAAAATGAAAAACATTGAATGAATGAACAATAACTGTAATAACATTGAGCCAATTTCAAATATAGCAAAATGCAAATACAACACTAGAACCCTTTCTTAATGAATCAACAAACTTCGAATTAATGATAAAATGATGAAAATAATAAAAATTGGACGAATGATGAAGACTGTATTCATAATCGAAATATTTGTTTTGAACAGTTTTGTTTTCATAACATGAATGAAATTATCAATAAACTAACCTATTAACTAATTAACTAACGAATTCACTAACTAACGAATTAACTAACTAAAGAATTAATAACTAATTATTATTCACTTTTCGATAATAGTGACGACCTATTTCTTTGGACTGAATGGCTTCAAAGCAACTTTGACCATTTCACTACGGGGGGGGGTGAGTCAAAAAGGCCCGGCGTTTCAAAGGCTAATGCTCCCTGAATATACAAGCAATGATATTTTGCAATATCTAGTTGAATAGCTAACATGTTCAATAACTTTTAGAATTTCCCCTGGCTGAAAGCTCTAATCATTCGAAAGCTCTAATCAAGTTCAACTGTGTCATTTAGAAGCTGATGAAACATACCTCGTTTTAGTCCTCAAAATGTCAGCAATTGACATAATCAAAAATGACATTTCCGGTAAAAAAATTAAGAAAATTACCGGGTGAATTCTGAATCTCTATGGTCGATTTGGTACAAGTAAGGCACAAAATCGAAGGTTATTAGCGTGATTGTTAGGTTGTTAGAAAATATGGTTATCAGATAATGTTACAATAGGATCCGCTACCTTTTGTTGACACCCAAGTACAAAGCGACTAGCGGTCGTAGACAAAGGGAATTCTATGCCTGGTTGGTCAAGTCACAAAGCACAAGAATTGCTCTGAAACCCAGGTAGCTAGCTGGCTCGTTGTGCATTCCAGAAATGGTTTTGAGAGCAAATATGAGCATAAATCCAAAGAAGAAGGATATATCTAAACTTCTGCCTCGGGCATTTTATTTGTTTGGTTCAGAAATGGATAGTCTGCGCGCAGGCTAGAAATGGATTGATAGGTGATTCAATTCTCCTATTTTTGGGAGTAATGAAAACAGTTACTACTCAGCTTCTGTACCTAACAAATAAAATGCCCGTGGCAGAAGTTTAGAAATATCCTTCTTCTTTGGATTTATGCTCATGCTTGCTCTTAAAAACCATTTCTGGTATGCACAACGNTAGCTGGCTCGTTGTGCATTCCAGAAATGGTTTTGAGAGCAAATATGAGCATAAATCCAAAGAAGAAGGATATATCTAAACTTCTGCCTCGGGCATTTTATTTGTTTGGTTCAGAAATGGATAGTCTGCGCGCAGGCTAGAAATGGATTGATAGGTGATTCAATTCTCCTATTTTTGGGAGTAATGAAAACAGTTACTACTCAGCTTCTGTACCTAACAAATAAAATGCCCGTGGCAGAAGTTTAGAAATATCCTTCTTCTTTGGATTTATGCTCATGCTTGCTCTTAAAAACCATTTCTGGTATGCACAACGAGCCGGTTAGCTACTAGGGCGCAGAGCAACTTTTGCGGCTTGCCTTGATTTTTTCTATAAGTTGACCGACCAGGCATTGAATTCCCTTTGTCTACAATCGCAAATCACTTTGAACTAAGTTGTCGAACGAAAGTGGCAGATTCTATTGTAACATTATCTGTCCTTGTTGACAAACTACCGTCTGCTTTCACTGGCTACTTTCTAAATAACGAGGAAACCTACAAATAACCTGAACGGCAGATCAACGACTACTAAATGTACAGAAAATATACAACACGGGAATAACATGCTCACAGTATAATAAAAGCCAAACTCTTGAATGCCTGACCCAAATTACAGATATTCCTTTAGACTAACATCTTTGACTCTAACACTAAACCTCTTCTACTATTAAAATACTAAATGCTAGCTAAAGAACAAGGACAGATTTTGTAAGACAATAGCATTAGTTGCTTTGGATTGACCCCACAATTCAAAGCGATTAGCGATTGCAAAGAAAGGAAGTTCTCTCAACCAGTAATTCAAAACAAGCAAAGCCGCAAAAGTTTCTCTGAAACTCAGGTAGCTAGCTCACTGGTTGTGTATTCCAGAAATTGTTTTTAAGAGCAAACATGAGCATAGATCGAAAGAAGAAGGATATATCTACACATATACCTCGGGCATTTAATTTGTTTGGTTCAAAAGCCAATTGGGAGACGATTCAATTCTCTTATTCTTTTTGGTGTAATTATAACACTTACTGCTCAGCTTCTGAACCAAAGAAATAAAATGCACAAGGTACATATGTAGATATATCCTTCCTCTTTCGATATATGCTCAAGTTGGCTCTTAAAAACAATGTCTGGAATGCACAACGAGCGCAATAGCTACCTGGGTTTAAGAGAAATTTTTGCGGCTTTATTTGTTTTGGATTATTGGTTGAGGGAATTTCCTTTGTCTGCGATCGTTAATCGCTTTGAACTCAGGTGTCAGCAAGAGTAACTCATGCTATTGTCTTACAAAATATGTCCTTGTTAGCTAAATAATCACTGTAACGAGCTATCTTATTATATTCAATCTACAAATAGGCCAAGTGAGTCGTTCTTGTGAGAAATTGCAAGAAATTTGATGTTAATTGCAAGAAATTTGATTTGAATTGCAAGAAATTTGATTTGAATTGCAGGAAATGTGATTTGAATTGCAAGAAATTTGATTTGAATTGCAAGAAATTTGATTTGAATTGCAAGAAATTTGATTTGAATTGCAAGAAATTTGATTTAAATTGCAAGAAATTTGATTTGAATTGCAAGAAATTTGATTTGAATTGCAGGAAATTTGATTTGAATTGCAAAAAATTTGATTTGAATTGCAGGAAATTTGATTTGAATCGCAATAAATTTGATTTGAATCGCAAGAAATTTGATTTGAATTGCAAGAAATTTGATTTGAATTGCAAGAAATTTGATTTTGTTTTGAAAGGTTTTTAGATGAAAGGTTTTATAAAATCACTTCCAATTGAGAATGATGAGACTGATTTTGACAAACTAAATCATCTGGTCTAAGTTGAAATCCTAGCTACACAGGTTTTATCAGTTTGTAGGAATCTGATAAATGGGTTGAGAGCTACAAGTAGACTCAATACATATCGTACTTTCACTTTTTGACTGAACGTAAACCGCTACAACTATGACTCATTTCCCTTCACTAGCAGAAACGAATTAGCTTCATACTGATTCAACGGGCCTCATTATGACCTAAGCAATTGGGCCTAAATCACCTGCTGTCTTTTCTCAAAGCCACCAATCCTAAAACGCCGCGAAAGGCAGTTTTCCAGAACTGCTGTACCATAAAACTAGCTACAGTATTACCTCGCCACTTAGAAACTTATTTTGTAAACCAGGCTGCTTGGTTTCTTATATAAATATAATTTAGATGTCATATTAAACCAAGTATTGGACAATGACTATGGTGCCATCTGGCAGGCTGCAGTTTCTTATAAGTCAATTTCTTAGTTGGCAATACTGTATCCTTAGATGAATGTTTCTTCAAGCCATAATTTCAAAAACGCCTTCCTCCGAGTAACATTCTAATTAGCACAAAAGGGCGACAAAAACTGTCGCTGATTGATATTTTATCCGGTTTTACAGCTCTGGAGAAATAAGGTCTTCACTGGAGCGACAACAACAACATCAATCCAATTCAATGAGCCTAAGTTGAGGGTTCTTGTGGAGTACAGTAAATCCGCGCATATAAGAACCTACAAAAATTAGAACCTAGAGGCTGTTTTTCCAAAGATATGCATCTTGTAATTAAGAACCTGTTTCAGTTTGATGAAAAATATGTTGTTATAGCAGGGGTAGCAAAGTTGATTTTGGATTGTCATTATCAAGGTCATTTTTGTCCCAGTGGGCTTTTAAAGTTTGAATCTCCTCCCCTGCTATTTGAAAGCTTAGTATTGGTTATTAGGTATATTATAACCTTGCCAAAACAAATAATAGGGCTGAAAATCGTTCGTGAAGGTTCTAAAATGGCCTACGCAGCAAGGCACTCTTCAAATAAGAACCGTTATACCTTGAAATTTGTCTTAGAACTTTTAAAATAAGAACCTATTTCAGCCTAGCTCTCAAAAAAGGAGGTTCTTTTATGCGGGGATTTACTGTACTCGCAGAGGTTGAAATCGCAATGTACTAAACTGATGAATTAACTGATGAATAATTTGCCTTTCTAAANAGTGGGCTTTTAAAGTTTGAATCTCCTCCCCTGCTATTTGAAAGCTTAGTATTGGTTATTAGGTATATTATAACCTTGCCAAAACAAATAATAGGGCTGAAAATCGTTCGTGAAGGTTCTAAAATGGCCTACGCAGCAAGGCACTCTTCAAATAAGAACCGTTATACCTTGAAATTTGTCTTAGAACTTTTAAAATAAGAACCTATTTCAGCCTAGCTCTCAAAAAAGGAGGTTCTTTTATGCGGGGATTTACTGTACTCGCAGAGGTTGAAATCGCAATGTACTAAACTGATGAATTAACTGATGAATAATTTGCCTTTCTAAAGAATAGAATTCACACCCCTGAATGCTCTCAATGAAATCAAACTAAATAGAGAAAGCAAATACTATGGTCAACTGCGTTGAGGGTAGACTTATGATCAGAAGTCCCTTGTTTCCCTGTGCTCCTTGACTTCAAGATCAGGTTACTGTACTACATGCTACAAGTATACTGATTTAGTAAACTGAAATAAGCGACCATAACAAGCCAGATATCATCGCAATAAAGACAGAGGAGCAACTTTGCCAGATTACTGACAAACTTCTCTGCAGCATCTTTTTCGGCTCTGGAAATGAAAGAAAAATGAAACGCAGTGACAAACAAGTACAGGTTGTCCCAAAAAATCGTCACCCATTTGTGTCGCTGCGGAGGAGGAGCTGCAGGTTCTATTGTCCAGTTTTTGGTACAGTTGAATGGGATATGCTTTACATTAGAGTTTGAGTTCTCGTTTAAGCCAATGGACCTTTTAACTATTCTGAAAAGAATCAGTATCAAACAGCATTTTGCTACATTGCAACTACATTGCTACATTGAAAGCAAGATCTCAAATTCTGAGCACCTTTCTGAGCACCTACATAGCTGTGTCAAGAAAGGAACAATGGAACGTAAAGCTNGACAAACAAGTACAGGTTGTCCCAAAAAATCGTCACCCATTTGTGTGGCTGCTGCGGAGGAGCTGCAGGTTCTATTGTCCAGTTCTTGGTACAGTTGAATGCGATATGCTTTACATTAAAGTTTGAGTTCTCGTTTCAGCCAATGGCCCTTTTAGCTATTCTGAAAAGAATCAGTATCAAACAGCATTTTGCTACATTGCAACTACATTGCTACATTGAAAGCAAGATCTCAAATTCTGAGCACCTTTCTGAGCACCTACATAGCTGTGTCAAGAAAGGAACAATGGAACGTAAAGCTCCTCCACAGCAGGTAAACAAATGAGACACCATTGCTTTGGGACACCCTGCAGACAGTAGGATAGTCTGAGAAACTTTTATCTGAAATGGGCACGATGGCAGAGGGCACCCCCCTCCCCAACTGAAGAAAACATTTGAAATTTAGAGTAAATGTCGAGAAACTCTTGATAAACTTTTTTGAATGTTGACAAAAATGAATAAACGGGACCAAATTAAAATAAATGAAAGACTTACGACCAGTGACGTGAACCATCCGTGCAGGAGAAGCTGTAAAAAACAAGCAAAGAGTCAGGTTTGCTTTGATATAAGTGGGGAGGACATAATTGAGAGGGGGTTTATTCAAAACCCCAAATTTCATAGCTAAAGATTATAGAAGAACAAGCAACGAGTCAGGCTTTGGGGTGCATTTGACTGGTAATTCCAAATCTACTAAACCCTGATACAGCAGATTTCGCATAGACGGAAGTATATTTCCCAATCCAGGAATGGCACCAGCGGGGGGAGGGCACAGAGGGGCAGGAGTCCCACCGCAATTTCATCGAATCCCCTCATCGGCACTTAAAGTTTTGAAAATTTCTATGCACTTTCGGCATTTCCATAACTTGCAGCTCCAGATTTCTTTGCTGCAGTACTATCTCAGTGAACTTGAATTGAACTTGACAGGCGTGGTTTCATAAAAATATTCTCGGTTCGCTCCCTGTCGGCACTCTGGCAGTATTTGCCCCCTATCATTCCTTCCCTGGCGTCATATCTGTCCCAATCAAAGACAAAAGTCGCGAAAATTTCACCAACGATACCAACAGATACACCAACAATGTTTGATATAAAAAACGAGAATCTCTCCAAAGTCTACCAAACGTTCTGCCTTTTAGGGAAGAAGGTAAAGAAGGCTTTCAAATTTACCAAAGTCATAGGAAAAACATATCGTTTCAGCTGTATCAATCCTATCATTTCGGAGACTCCAGAGAAGCAAAGAGGGAGCTTATTAGAGAGGGGGCTTATTCAAAAGTCAAATAACAAGGATATAAGTGATAAGTTTAAAGGCAGAAACATCACAATACAACAAAAACAACAGCAAATGGTTGAATAAATTTTATGCCAATATTTTGTCCTGCCATGCAGGACTTCTCTAGGTCTGTAATGTCAGCCCTGAAGAAATCCTCCATGGCAGGACGAAATATTGGCATAAAATTTATTCAACCATTTGCTGTTGTTTTTGTTGTATTGCGGTGTTTCTGCCTTTACACTTATTAATTTACTCGTTACCTCAAGCATCTTCGGATCCGACAATCGACGCTAGTATCGTGGCCTTTCCTTTTTCAAATTATATCAATGATAACTTGTCAGTTCTTTTACCCCATATTTTGCGGAATCAACATAGAATCTTGCGAGTCAAATACACAAATTCTGCAATGTTCTTATTCCAAACCCTATCAAAATGGATATGCAAAATTCCCTTGCTAAATAAATGGAAAGTGGGGGCTGATGCTAATTTATACCGGGTGTCCCAAAAAAAGTACTCCTGTTTAAAAAATCACCAAAAATTGATTATCAAACCTTTGATAAAATTTTCTTTTTGAGTTGTTTTGTCAAAGATCCAAAAATATTCATAGATGATAAAATTTTTGATTTTGATACAGCAAGGTAGAAAAACTACACATTGAAAACCCTTATTTTGAGCCATACTTTTTAAGCAAAATACTCAGTCTTACCTTCAAGTCAAAATTTTCAGATTTTCTATCATCATTGAAGTCTCCAATGATAATGCGCATCTCTTTCTGTCATTTATGGCTAAATTAGATGCTTTACATGCACAAAGAAATCGATCTGGCAACTATCAGTGCTTTTTTGCAGTATGGTTCAAAACCAGGTAGCCCTAAAAAGAGCTAAATTTGCTACCTTTTAAGCCAATTACAAGATCAGCTATACATTGGAAAATAATTTGGTCCTTGATATACATGACAAAAAAAGAAAATTGAAGATCAGCCGTGAAATCAATTTTTGGTGATTTTTCAAACGGGAGTACTTTTTTTGGGACACCCGGTAGCAAAACTGACCTGGTTCAAAAGTGACATGGAAATCCAAATTGAATCCATTATATTGAACTGTATGATCAGTACGAAACAAGAACCAGAGATTTTCACGATATGATACAAAAGAGAAAGGTCTGCGGTTGCCACTGAATCTGGTTTCCCCTCCTGGAATGCTATTGTTGTATACTTGAATGTAGTCATTTGTTGATTCTGAAAATGAAGAGATTTAAAGTATCATAATTGTAAGAACAAGGACAGATAATGTTACAATAGAACTCGCTACTTTTCATTGACACCTAGATACAAAGCGATTTGGATTGCAGACAAAGGGAATTCCATGCCCGGTTGGTCAAGTCATAAACAGAAACAAAGCAAGTCGCAAAAATTGCCCTGAAACCTGGGTCGCTAGCTCGGTCGCTGTGCTTCGAGAAATGGTTTTAAAGAGCAAATATTAGCACGTATCGAAAGAAGAAGGATATATCTAAACATCTGCCTTGGGGATTTCATCTTTTTCGTAAAGAAACTGAGCAGTAAGTATTTTAATTACACCTAAAAAGTACGAATATTGAATCCCCTCCCAATTGGCTTCTGCACAAAATAAATAAAATGACCGAGGCAGAAGTTTAGATATATCCTTCTTCTTTCGATACGTACTAATATTTGCTCTTTAAAACCATTTCTGGAATGCACAACGACCGAGCTAGCGACCCGGGTTTCAGGGCAATTTTTGCGGCTTGCTTTCTTTTTGTTTATGTCTTGACCAACCGAGCATGGAATTCCCTTTGTCTGCAAACACAAATTGCTTTGTAACTGGGTGTCAATAAAAAGTAGCGAGTCCTATTTCAACATTATCTGTCTTTGTTAATTGTAAGCCAAAGCAGGGACCAGATGACCTGGTGTCTTTTCATGCCTTGCATGGCACAATAACGAGTAATCTTTTTTGTGTCTTAATTGTTTTTATGATGATAGAAACAAAAGAAAATAAATAAACTCGCTCAAACACAAGATAAAGGAAAATTTCTTTCCAAAAGATACAGAGAGAAGAAAACAACTTATATGTGTTCAATTGAAACACGCCTCCTCTCCCATATATATGACTCGGTCCTACTAAATTATGCTCCATCCAAATCACTTTAACATCTGTTGTTTACTTTTATTATTTTTCTTTTGCAACCACCTCTAAGGAGACCATTATGGAAATAAAGTCAATATGACCTTTAAATGCTATCCCTACCACTACAATTAGGGGTGTTTTTAACGTATTTATTTAATGAGCATTGCCATCGTATTTTATCTATTCTTTGGCTTTTTAAAATTTGCAAATTCTATTTATTTCTTGTAAATTGTTTTATTTTACGTGGCAAATTTTAACATACGTACATACATAAAGAGAGGAAGTTTTTAATTCAGGAGTAAACCACATACCAAAAAGTTAAAACTTTTGGTTGGCTGTGGAATAAAAAGTACATGGCTGATATTCAAAACTCAATCTATCAGTCAAATGCTAACTTAGATGTGGAAATTTCGTTTGCTAAAACCACTCGTCTTTTAGACTCACAAAATATGGAAAATGCAGTCAAGGGGTTTGTGTGGGAACGAGAATTCCATGTTCGATTCTGTTCCATGATTTACTCTTCATTGACATCTAAATGCTACTTTTAACAGAAGATCATATCGAAGTTACGGTTCAATAGCAAGTAAATCATGGACCAGAATCGAATGTGGAATTTGCGTTCCTACATAAACCCCTTGCCAGCAATATCCATATAATGTGTTCTTATTCATAATTTTTCAGTAATTAAACTTACCCGTTTTGAAGTCTGTAAATAAGAACTTGATTTTGTACCCAAAAGATGTGGAAAATTTGTAATCGCAATTCATACTGCTGTGATATGTGTTTCTATATTGAGGAGGTGTAAGCGAACCACGTCCTGACTTATAGACTTGATTAGTTGTAGGATAATATCTGATACCAGAAATCGAAAAACATTCTGAAAAGAGATTAAAAATTGATTAAATTAATACCTCTGGGATATCTATGGGGTAAAATGACGGGCAACAGTATGCTTTGAATCTACACTCGTGGCCAAAAGTTATTGGACGATAGACCGAAACCTTTGCTTTTTCGAACATGAAACAGGGCACAATTTTTTAGGACAAGCTGTATGATTTTGGAGAAATTATTCCATGTTTCCTCGGCACGTTTAGAAATTACAATGGATTCAATTTTTGGAAATATTTTCTCTGAAAAATATTGAAGATTTCAGAAAATTTCAATCGTAGAATTATAGCAAAGAAGCTAACATTTCTTTCAAGCCATTCCATTCAAAATCATGTGTCATTAGAATTTTACATCAACCTTTGAAAGATTAGGAAAGCTATGCACTTTGAGGGCACTAAATGCACAAATGCTAAGGATAAGGGCACTTTGAGTTTAAATATGATGCTTTCAAAAAAGTTTAGAAGGATAAGGTGCCCCCGTGCTCTCCGGCCCACAAATCTTTATCCCCTGAGGCCGTTTATGGGGCAAATAAAAGATTAATTTCTTTTGGTTCATAAAATGAGAAAATATTAAGTACCTCGAATGACTGTAATTGCTGGAATTGTACCTGCAATGAAAAGAGTTAAAAATAAAATATAACAATTCTTCATGTGACAATTTCTATCACACGAGAGCAGATGAACACAGAAGAAGAACAAACGTGGTGCATTCATCATCTAATTTATGCCAAGCATGCTTTAGTCAACAAAGGACTGGAGGTACGTTGCAAAAGTTGTTGATTTTTTGACATCATTGGGGCATAACAGACAAAACTAACGACGTAGGCCTAGGCTAACATTTGATCTTCATGTTGCCCGTGGTTCAAGGGAGTTTTTGAAAGTTTAAAAGCCTGTAAAGTGTATGTATCTAGGAAGACAGAAGTAGGGAGGTTGTTTCAAAGGGCAAACACTCTAGGAATGAAGACATTGGAGTTATAGACCGTTTAGCTGTCCTACAAAAGATTCTGGAACTAGCGATTTTTTATACAACTGCATACGAAAGGTTTGATTGAGTGGAGTTAGAGCTTCTATAACTTTTGTGCACATTCGAAAATTCTACAAAATGCATAGAAATATCGTTCGATTCAGATTCTTTTGTAGAATAGCTAACAGGTCTACTAAAAATGCTAGAGTTCGCAAGTGCAACAGGAAGTTAATATAGTTTTTTTTTTTTTTTTTTTTTTTTTTTTTTTTTTTTTTTTTTTTTTTTTTTTTTTTTTTTTTTTTTTTTTT
>REGL01000002.1:191486-204787 GCA_004194395.1 Aurelia aurita complex sp. Pacific | reverse complement strand
TTAGTCAACAAAGGACTGGAGGTACGTTGCAAAAGTTGTTGATTTTTTGACATCATTGGGGCATAACAGACAAAACTAACGACGTAGGCCTAGGCTAACATTTGATCTTCATGTTGCCCGTGGTTCAAGGGAGTTTTTGAAAGTTTAAAAGCCTGTAAAGTGTATGTATCTAGGAAGACAGAAGTAGGGAGGTTGTTTCAAAGGGCAAACACTCTAGGAATGAAGACATTATTGGAGTTATAGACCGTTTAGCTGTCCTACAAAAGATTCTGGAACTAGCGATTTTTTATACAACTGCATACGAAAGGTTTGATTGAGTGGAGTTAGAGCTTCTATAACTTTTGTGCACATTCGAAAATTCTACAAAATGCATAGAAATATCGTTCGATTCAGATTCTTTTGTAGAATAGCTAACAGGTCTACTAAAAATGCTAGAGTTCGCAAGTGCAACAGGAAGTTAATATAGTTTTTCATATAGTTTTTCATTCATATAGTTTTTATAAATGTTCGTAGTGGCCGATTTTTGCTAAAATTGTGTACTTTGACGTAGTTTACCTTAAGAAATGACAACGGAGCTGAGGGGTAGACATATCCTTTTGCTCACTGTGTTATCGTCTTAGTAGTATCGTATATAGCGTTGTTGGTAATATATTCTGCAAATTTTTCATTGGAATGTGTAAAAAATGAAGATGTTTATGAATATAAAAAGAATACCAAGTGGGGTGAGCTATTTTTTCAATTCAGGCTCTGTTGTAGAATAACTATCCAGTTCTTTAAAATGAAAATTAATTACCGTTTCCCAGTGATGTGTATTCTTGTGCTGCAAAAAAGAAACTGAGTATTATTAATTTGCATTTGTTTTAACATTAAAAATCTTAAGGAATACCGTGTACAGTGAGCATAGCAGGGTCAAATAAGAGTTTAAACAAGCAAGAGTTGAGCAAGAGATGAGAAAAGTTGAGCAAGAATTAAGAAAGAGTTAAGCGAGGGTTCAGCAAGAGAAGAGCAAGAGTTAAGCAAGACTCACGCAAGGGTTTCACGCAAAAGGTTGAGCAAGAGTCATGCAAGGGTTGAGCAAGAGTCGATCAAGGGTTGAACAAGAGTTGAGCAACAGTTCGGTAAGAATTATTAAGCAAGAGTTGAGTAAGAGTCAAGCAAGGGTTGAGCAAGAGTTGAGCAACAGTTAGGCAAGAGTTGAGCAACAGTCAGGTAAGAATTATTAAGCAAGAGTTGAGTAAGAGTCAAGCAGGGGTTGAGCAAGAGTTGAGCAACAGTTAGGCAAGAGTTGAGCAACAGTTAGGTAAGAATTATTAAGCAAGAGTTGAGTAAGAGTCAAGCAAAGGTTGAGCAAGAGTTGAGCAACAGTTAGGCAAGACTTGAGCAACAGTTATGTAAGAATCTTTAAGCAAGAGTTGAGTAAGAGTCTAGCAAGTGTTAAGCATGAGTAAAACAAGAATTTACCTTGAGCAAGAGTTGATGTTACATTGATTAGAAATCCATTACTATTATTGCTATGATCCGGAGTAAACCACACATCTGCAACATTAGTGGATGACACCACGAAGAATGGGCCTTTTATGCCAGAAAAATTCCCACCAATCGCAATGGCGTTTTTTGTCCCTGCATCTATCCTGACGACATCATTTGCCTCTGAAAAAGGAGAAAACGGGATAAGGTAATTATGTTCACCATACGTAATTAGTCTGAACAACAAGCAGATTTTGTAATACATTAGCAACAGTTACGTTTGATCGACACATCAATTCAAAGCGATTAGCGACTGCAAACAATGGAAATTCTCTCAACCAGCAATTCAAAACAAACAAAGCGGCAAAAGTTTCCCCGAAACTAGTAGGGCAAACTCTCGTCTTGTGCAAGCGAAAGGTCGTTTTTAAGAGAAGTTATATGGTTATAACGAAAGAAGAAGGGCAAATCTAAAGTGCAAGCAAAAGGTGGCTTTTTACGAGAAGTTATGTGCTCATAACGAAAGAAGAAGGGCAAATCTAAAGTTCTGTCTGGTGGATTTTGTTTATTTGATTCAGAAGCCGAACAAAAGGCATTGTAATTCTCGCGTATTAAGGGCTTAAAAGAAACGATTACAAAACAGCTCCTGAATCAAATAAACAAAATCCGCCTGATACCGGGTGCGCCAAAATAAACTATGCACGTTTGGCAGGCCATAATAAATCGTACACTGGACCGATTTTGAAGATTTATGACTTAATCTCTGCAGAAAGCCTGAATTAGATTATAGGACTTTTTGCAAATTTTTCCGTTCTCTGTTTTAGAGCCAGAAGCGAGCTTTTAAAATGTTCGTTTTCGAAATCATTGAAAACGATCCAAAAACGTCGATCAAATTTTAAAAGATTCAACATGAATGAACAAAGAGAACACGTTTCAGGGGGATTTGGGGGTTTAGTACGAACTCTCGTATAGCAGATTACAATTGGTCGATTTCTGAATCGCAAATCACCACGAAAAAGTACTCTCTTTGTCCATTCATGTCGATCATTTAGAAAACTTGATCGATAGTTCTCGATCGTTTTCAGTGTTTTCGAAAACTAAGATTTTACGAAACTCACTTCTAGCTCTAAAAATTGAAAATGATAAAATTTGCAAAAAAGCCCAGTATCTAATTCAGGCTTTCTGCTAACGATCAAGTCATAAATTATTAAAAAGCGATCGAGTGTACGATTCATTGTGGCCTGCCAAACGTGCATAGTTTATTTTGGCGCACCGGGTAGAATTGTCATTGCTGCGGTGAAGCTGTTGAGAGATAAATCACCTTCAAAATGAGGAACTCCTGGTTGAAACTGAAAAGTTTGTTGATTCTTGGATTGAGAAAACATTCATCTGGATACTTGTGGCTTTTTTATTGCTAACATCACTGAAAACTTGAATTTGGAGGAGTTTTATCATCTGAGGCTTGAGCCGACAACTTAGGCCACTGCCTGGAGCACTCAGCTTTTCATACAGTGATTGCTATGGTTCCCATATCTGAACATGAAATCAAGGGAAACAATTTTGTCGCAAGATTGCGTTCACACGATGCCAGCACATTTTGAAAACCGAGAAGGATGTGATGGATAGGCCTCCCGTTCACACGAAAACGGCACATTTTTTTGGTGGCAGATTTTGAAAACCGTAAATTTTCAAAATGGAACTCTAACCAGGTGTGAACGCTGGCTCAAATGTTGCTTTGCTACCGTCACATTTTCACCGTTTTCAAAATGTACCGGCATCGTGTGAGCGTAGTCTGATATTGAATATGAAAGTCTATGAGCAGTAGTTTGAGCTTCCATCAGTCTATCAATGGCAATAACTACAAACTTGCAAATAATCTAATATACCTGTACGGAATAAAAGCGCAGTAATGTTGATTCGAAGTCTCGGGTCAGTAGTTATGCGCCAGTGACAGGTCCCATTGTCAGGATAATTGGATGGAAAGCCGGGAGGGAAAACAGAGCCAATTCGACCATTTTCTGTGTAGAACTTTCCAGATACGTTGCAGCCTGCGATAAAATAGACCGTTGACAGATTTTCTGTAGGAATTGCATAGTATATGTGCACTGCATCCACTTTCAAGAGATTCACACTTGAGTAAAACATGTCCAAAAACCATACACCAAACTTCACGGACGATTCAAAATATATACCAAGATTGAGACAAAATTCAAGATTCTAGCCAAATATATAAGATTAGGTCAAAATTAATGCCCGAAAGAGTTATTTTTCTGCAATGACACCCCAAAAGGTATGTCTATTTGTAATCTTCCCAAAAATGACGCCCTAAAATTAATTTACTTCCTGCCTGAAAAAGGTTTTTAATGTGTAATTTGTAATACTCATATGTAATGTTAATTTAGAATCTCTCTGTTAAATGTTATGGTTACAGGGTTGTTATGTATTTCCATGCTCTTTGTGGCATCGCTAGACTTACGACGATGAGTCTCTTGTTTCCCTGTGCTCTTTGACTTGAAGATGGCGCTTCAGTCAACAGAGACTCATATTATTACTCTGAAAAGCNTAAAGTGTATGTATCTAGGAAGACAGAAGTAGGGAGGTTGTTTCAAAGGGCAAACACTCTAGGAATGAAGACATTGGAGTTATAGACCGTTTAACTGTCCTACAAAAGATTCTGGAACTAGCGATTTTTTATACAACTGCATACGCAAGGTTCGATTAAGTTGCGTTACAGCTTCTATAGCTTTTGTGCACATTCGAAAATTCTACAAAATGCATAGAAATATCGTTCGATTCAGATTCTTTTGTAGAATAGCTAACAGGTCTACTAAAAATGCTAGAGTTCGCAAGTGCAACAGGAAGTTAATATAGTTTTTCATATAGTTCTTCATTCATATAGTTTTTATAAATGTTCGTAGTGGCCGATTTTTGCTAAAATTGTGTACTTTGACGTAGTTCACCTTAAGAAATGACAACGGAGCTGCGGGGTAGACATATCATTTTGCTCACTGTGTTATCGTCTTAGTAGTATCGTATGTAGCGTTGTTAGTAATATGTGCTGTAAATTTTTCATTGGAATGTGTAAAAAACGAAGATGTTTATGAATATAAAAAGAATACCAAGTGGGGTGACCTATTTTTTTTCAATTCAGACTCTGTTGTAGAATAACTACCCAGTCCTTTAAAATGAAAATTAATTACCGTTTCCCAGTGATGTGTATTCTTGTGCTGCAAAAAAGAAACTGAGTATTATTAATTCGCGTTTGTTTTAACATTAAAAATCTTAAGGAATACCGTGTACAGTGAGCATTGCAGGGTCAAATAAGAGTTTAAACAAGCAAGAGTTGAGCAAGAGATGAGAAAAGATGAGCAAGAGTTAAGAAAGAGTTAAGCTAGAGTTCTGCAAGAGAAGAGCAAGAGTTAAGCAAGACTCACGCAAGGGCTTCACGCAAAAGGTTGAGTAAGAGTTATGCAAGGGTTGAGCCAGAGTCGAGCAAGGGTTGAGCAAGAGTTGAGCAACAGTTGGGCAAGAGTTTAGCAACAGTTAGGTAAGAATTATTAAGCAAGAGTTGAGTAAGAGTCAAGCAAGGGTTGAGCAAGAGTTGAGCAACAGTTAGGCAAGACTTGAGCAACAGTTAGGTGAGAATCTTTAAGCAAGAGTTGAGTAAGCGTCTAGCAAGTGTTGAGCATGAGTAAAAACAAGGATTTACCTGGAGCAAGAGTTGATGTTACATTGATTAGAAATCCATTACTATTATTGCTATGATCCGGAGTAAACCACACATCTGCAACATTAGTGGATGACACCACGAAGAATGGGCCTTTTATACCAGAGAAATTCCCACCAATCGCATTGGCGTTTTTTGTCCCTGCATCTATCCTGACGACATCATTTTCCTCTGAAAAAGGAGAACACGGGATGAGGTAATTATGATAACTAGACTATACGTAATTAGTCTGAAAAACAAGCAGATTTTGTAATACAATAGCAACAGTTTCGTTTGATCGACACCTCAATTCAAAGCGATTAGCGACTGCAAACAATGGAAATTCTCTCAACTAGTAGTTCAAAGCAAACAAAGCCGCAAAAGTTTCCCCGAAACTAGTAGGGCAAAATCTCGTCTTGTGCAAGCGAAAGGTCGTTTTTAAGAGAAGTTATATGGTTATAACGAAAGAAGAAGGGCAAATCTACAGTGCAAGCGAAAGGTGGCTTTTACAAGAAGCTATGTGCTTATAACGAAAGAAGAAGGGCAAATCTAAAGTTCTGTTTGGTGGATTTTATTTATTTGATTTAGGAGCCGAGCAGAACGCATTGTAATTCTCGGGTATTTAGGGCTTAACTGAAACGATTACAAAACAACTCCTGAATCAAATAAACAAAATCCGCCTGATAGAATTGTCATTGCTGCCGTGAAGCTGTTGAGAGATAAGTGACCTTCAAAATGAGTAACTCCTGGTTGAAACTGAAAAGTTTGTTGATTCTTGGATTGAGAAAACATTCATCTGGATACTTGTGGCTTTTTTTATGCTAACATCGCTGAAAACTTGGATTTGGAGGAGTTTTATCATCTGAGGCTTGAGCCGACAACTTAGGCCACTGCCTGGAGCACTCAGCTTTTCATACAGTGATTGCTATGGTTCCCATTTCTGAACATGAAATCAAGGGAAACAATTTTGTCCTAAGATTGCGTTCACACGATGCCAGCACATTTTGAAAACCGAGAAGGATGTGATGGATAGGCCTCCCGTTCACACGAAAACGGCACATTTTTTTGCTGGCAGATTTTGAAAACCGTAAATTTTCAAAATGGAACTCTAACCAGGTGTGAACGCTGGCTCAAATGTTGCTTTGCTACCGTCACATTTTTCACCGTTTTCAAAATGTGCCGGCATCGTGTGAGCGTAGTTTAATATTGAATGTGAAAGTCCATGAGCCGTAGTTTGAGCTTCCATCAGTCTATCAATAGCAATAACTACAAACTTGCAATTAATCTAATATACCTGTACGGAATAAAAGTGCAGTAATGTTGATTCGAAGTCTCGGGTCAGTAGTTATGCGCCAGTGACAGGTCCCATTGTCAGGATAATTGGATGGAAAGCCGGGAGGGAAAACAGAGCCAATTCGACCATTTTCTGTGTAGAACTTTCCAGATACGTTGCAGCCTGCGATAAAATAGACCGTTGTCAGATTTTCTGAAGGAATTGCATAGTATATGTGCACTGTGTCCACTTTCAAGAGATTCACATTAGAGTAAAACATGTCCAAAAACCATACACCACATTTCACGGACGATTCAAAATATGTACTAAGATTGTGACAAAAAGTCAAGATTCTAGCCAGGTATATAAGATTAGGTCAAAATTAATGCCCGAAAGAGTTATTTTTCTGCAATGACACCCCAAAAGGTATGTCTATTTGTAATCTTCCCAAAAATGACGCCCTAAAATTAATTTACTGTCTGCCTGAAAAAGGTTTCTAATGTGTAATTTGCAATACCCATATGTAATGTTAATTTAGAATCTCTCTGTTAAATGTTATGGTCACAGGGTTGCTATTAGCCTACGAGTAGACCCATTATCCTACAGAATAGAGGGTCTACGAAATAATGAGATAAATCTTGCTACGTCTGTTCAATTAATTATGTTAATCCTCTATTCAAATAATGTGTGAAACCCATCTAAACAAAGGCTGCATAAATTAAGTTCTATAAACCTGGAACTGTAGTAGCAAGCTTTCGCTCATTAATTCATAGACCCTTTTCTCCAGTTGGATAAGGGGTCTACACGTAGGCTAGGTTGCTATGTATTTCCATGCTCTTTGTGGCATCGCCTTGTAATCTTTGTTTGTTGTTTGTAAATTTTATGGGAATATAAAAAAGGGACCCAAAGAAATGGCACATCCCGTACTGGTATATAAAGTAGTTACACCCTCCCCCCCCCACCGCCCGCGAGGCCATGAAAGCTCAAGGTTAGCAATAAGTCTTTAAGTCACAATTTAAAAAAAGTTTGAAAATATTCACTTACTTTGTCGAATGTTGATTGGCTGGAACGCTGTAAAATAAAAGAAACAATTGATTAATCTACAGTAGCTACTCATCCTTTCGAAATAAATAGTCCCAAATTTGTGACTCTTGATCAAAATTCAAGATGGCAACGTACATTCCTTTCTGACATTCAGGAACAAGCAAAGTCTGTAAAGGGTATGTGTCATGAACTTGGTTGGCTGATGCAAACTTGATAAAAGAGCTAAAATGGCCGACAGTCGACGACATGATCAAGCAAGAGACGGCGACCATTGTTTTCCAATCAATAAGTGGTCACGCGCCCACTTACCTCTCAACTCTATTCACAAGAAACTCGTCTAGGGAGATTCTAAATCTGAGAAATTCTGAGACTGACTTGCTTGCTCCACGAATGAGAACAAGCAACGGCCAAAAAGCATTTTCGTTCCGTGGATCAGTAGTTTGGAATAAATTAGAACATAAGATCAAGCAATCTGTCTACTTCTAAATGTAGATTACGCTGGAAATAACTTTCAATTTTTCAATTTACCCTAATTTAATATTGTAAATAATTCTTTTCTATTTATTGTAATATTGTAGTTAGGTTTTTATCACGGCCCCCTGTAAAGCAGCAATTCTTGGCTGATGGGACAATTGTGTATAAAGAATTTAAAAAGTAATGAATGCATGAAAATGAATGAACTTCAAGGTGAAGCCTATCCTATCCACCTGTCCAACACTGGCACAATAGAACATACAGTTCCTCCGCAGCAGCAACAAAAATGAGGCACAATATTTTGGGACACCCTGTACATGGACTGTTTTTAAAACCTTGACAAATGAAAATTTTGAAATTTGAAAAAAGCAAGATGAATGCAACGGTTGACTGCTAAGATTGGTTCTCTGAGGATCCATTTCTCGCAAAAGACCAAGGGTGATAGGACACGAACCTTTGATTATATATTCAGTTACCTTGTTTTGATCCTTGGCTTGATTTCTTGTCTTCTTTGCTTCTCTGTTTCGCCTTCAACTGAACGTGGGTCTATTAGGCCTAAATGCCTCGTGTTATTTGAATATATCTTCCTTGAGGTTTGAAAACTTTCTTTTGCGAGGGCGCGCTAAGACACAAGAATACAAGGAAGATATATTCAAATAACACGAGGCATTTAGGCCTAATAAACCCACGTTCAGTTGAAGGCGAAACAGAGAAGCAAAGAAGACAAGAAATCAAGCCAAGGATCAAAACAAGGTAACTGAATATATAATCAAAGGTTCGTGTCCTATCACCCTTGAAAAGACTTGAAAGGAGTTCGCAGATGCCTTGGGATAAAACGATAAGAAAAATGTAAAACTTACGATCTGCATCAAAACAATCACTTGCAAACGAAACATCATCGATGGCTATGTCACTTCTAAAACCATTGCCAGTTATCGCTCGGATAATTATCTGTAAAGATACGGGAATTGGATAATTATCTGCAAAGAATCTTTACAATTTACGATATGGTTGAAAGAAACCCTGACCCGTTAACGGTACGGTGTCTTGAGCGATGGGGATTCTGGATGGGGAGCAGTGACAGGCACGCTTGTTGTCATTGTTGTTCTCTCGGCTTAGACTTTTCGTCCCTTGTTTCTCTGCGTTCTTTTATTTGCTGATATCACTTGGTCATAGGGACTCATACCATTACTCCAACCTCGTACCCAGTGACAATGCAGGTTTCCGTAAACTGCAACACCTAAATTGATCCCCCGGGAACCTGTTTAGACATCTTAGGAGCTCAGGCCCGAAAACAGTTTGAACTTTACTTGAATACTGTAATGGCGGTATTCAATTCTTGTTGTGACAAGAGAAGAACGAAGGAAAATCAACATTAACAAGCTTTTCTCGCAATCCCGTGGAAGAGAAACAACGCAGTGGGTAAGAATACTGTTTGGGTCATGATTTCAGCGGTGCTTCATTGCCCGTTACAACACATAGGATCTCATCAAATCATTGACTGAATAGGAAAATTGGCTGAAAATAAAGCTTTTTTACCTTGAAATATGCAGAATTGACATCAAATGTAACTTTGCCATATTTCCATTCTCTTCCTTGGTTGTGTTGGATGGTCCACAAGACAGTCTCAAATCCAGTCCCAAGGTCATGATACAAAATATTCAACTTTCCCATGTCATTAGTGAAACTACTGTACATATGGTAGAACCATCGAAACTGAAAGAAAATTATTATTTATATAAATGACGTCATTATTGAGTTACGGCATAGACATCGAATTTTCTCGAAACTTTGAAGGATGAGTTTGTGGTTGGTATGTTGGTATGATTGATGATAAAATACAAGATTATACTGTTATCAATGGTGTATAGTACATTTTGCCACGAGTTTTTCGCCTTTTCTCTTCAAAATCAAGCATTCAAATGAACTGCTTATGCATCTAGTGAGATCATCGTGCACAAAGATCTAGGAGAAATCGTTTTAAGCGAACCGAGATTTTATGCTCCTCTACAATGGCGTACTTAAAAGGAATGGTCGAACACATTGGGGTGAGCGAAATGTGAGGTAAATCTGGACTCACAGTGCATTTTTTAGACTTCGGTTGCTGGAATTGTCTGCTCATCAAGTCTGAATGCTCTCCTGTATCTCTATTTGTTGCTTCGTGATACATGTAATATCCCCCTACGATAAATGAAAAACATGTCAGTTAACACTAAAGACAACATTGTTTACCAGGTGACCAAGAAAAAATCTTCACCAACTATATCAAACTTAGCGTCCAGAAAGCAGATTTTATGAGCACAAAACTAAGTATCAGCTTGTAGCTATTTTTGAGATGTTGCTTGACCAATTTAAAGGGGCTCCGTCGTCAAAATGTAAACAAAACTATCATTTTTGCAGTTTTTTGAAAGGTGATATCACACAGGATTTTCATATTATTTTTCAAAATGAAAGTTGCTGTTTGGGCATTAATCCTTGTACTTCACTAAGGAACAAACCAAACATCCATATCTTCTACGATTGCTCGGATATAAGTGGATTTTTGACGGTCACTTTTTTGTGGCTTGGGTGAAGCCACCAAACAAACTGCAGAGAACAATGGATGAACAATGGATAATCCCCGACACGTGCGAGTTTACGGACTTGCTTACTGTTTGACGATTGAGCCCCTTTAAGCTATAAATACCCTTCGAAAACGAGTTTCGAAAACAAGGTAATGCATTGATTTCTCGACATTTCCCGCGCTTTTCCAATCAATTTTTTGAAAGATATGGAAACAGCCGAATTTCAAACTTGTTTAGGAGGAAAAAATTGGAGTAAGGAGCAGAGAACAGTTACTTTGCAAACACTAGATTTCCATAGAAGACTTAAAATACATTAATTTTTCACAAAATATTGACTGGAAAATGATGACAATCAATTCGTTCTTAATGAAAAAATTTAGCATTCGAGGTTTTCTTTCAGTCTGGTTCCTTGGACAAGAATCATTGCTTAAAGTGACCACACAGCATCCCAAAAAATAACCAAGCCTTTCACCTAAACGATGAAACAAACCATAGCCGAGGGGTTTCGAGGGGACATCTACCAATAGCCGAGAGGTGTATCACATTTCCGAAAAGGCGTACGAGATTTTTATAAACAATTGGATTTTTAGGGATTTTTATTGATTTTTATTGAAAGCAAAAGGATTTTTGCCAAAGGTGTACGAGATTTTGACAGAGTGATACGCCCCTTGCCAATAGCTCTCGATTTCAAAGAGTTATTTATGATCTAGCTCGAGGGGCAAATCACTTCTCAAAATAGCGTACGTGATTTTTGTGATTTTGAAATCACACGATTTTTTTCTGTGATTTTAGTGATTTTTTTGTGATTTTAGTGATTTTTTTTTATGTTTTCTTGTGATTTTTCTATGATTTTGTGATTTTTGTGATTTTTGTATGGTGATTTTGTGATTTTTGTGATTTTTGTGTGTGATTTTTTTGTGATTTTAAGGAAGGTGTACGAAAAAAAAAATCAGTGATTTGCCCCTCGATCTAGCTCGTGAAATTTGCTTTAGGTCACCTACTACTCTCAATTAAAAAGCATAGAAGTCTAATCATAATAATAACAATAATAACAATACAACTGAACAACATTACAATGAACTGAAGAAGATTTTTATCGAAACGTATTAAAATAAACAGTGGTGTTTTTATATTTTATTTTCTGTTTATACATGATGGTGGTTTAGTTTATATACAATAATAACAATAATAACAATAATAACAATAATAACAATAATAACAATAATAACAATAATAACAATAATAACAATAAGATACATTTTTATATTGGGCAAAATCTTATCAGTACTACAAGAAAGTACTACCATCAACAAGGGGCCTGTCAAAATAAGGAATAGGACTTTTGGCTATTATACCGTATCATAATTTCAGAAGGAAACAATGTACCTAATATCATTGAGTTAGCCTGTTAACTAGACCCAATTTCAAAAGTCGGGTCTGGTTATCAGGCTATCTTTGAGTGAGACTACTGGGATTCTGTTGAGATTTTTGAAATTTTTCAAGATTTTCTTTGGCATTTCGACAATTTTGTGAANAATAATAACAATAATAACAATGATAACAATAATAACAATAATAACAATAAGAACAATAATAACAATAATAACAATAATAACAATAATATATATGTTTATATTGGGTAAAACCTTATCAGTACTAAAAGAAAGTACTGTCATCAACAAGGGGCCTGTCAAAATAAGGGATAGGACTTTTGGCTATTATACCGTATCATAATTTCAGGAGGAAACAATGTACCTAATATCATTGAGTTAGCCTGTTAATTAGACCCAATTTCAAAAATCGGGTCTGGTTATCAGGCTATCTTTGAGTGAGACTACTGGGATTCTGTTGAGATTTTTGAAATTTTTCAAGATTTTCTTTGGCATTTCGACAATTTTGTGAAGATTTTCGAGTTTCGAGATTTCGTTTCGGAGAGTATACGAGATTTCGGCCTGGTACTTACCCAAATTATTGCTATCTGTATGATCTCTGTTTGGTCCAGTACCCACCGAATTGGTTCCAAATCTATTTCTGATCATTCTACGACCTTCTCCAAATTGCCAGTCACACATTGAAGTCTCAAATGTGCACCTGCCAGTTGTATTCGCTGCAGGGAAAATAAGGACTATAAAGCCTTGGTTCATGCATGGGTTCACACGGGACCTTCTTGGGAACAGTTCCAAACGGGACAAACTCAATCAGGAATCGACCCATTTTGTGTACGGCTTTGCAATTCTGTTCGGTACAGTTCCCGCGAGTTCCGTGTATGGGCTGATTTCCGGGCAGCGAAATTTTCCGAGCGGGCGGAAATTCTATTTTTTGCTCGTTGGTAGACACCACAGTTATGTTTCAGCATATATGCTACTGGGGAGGAGCATTTATATATTTCTGCGGAGGAGGTTTACTAGCTCCTCCATAGCAGTAAATAATTTGTTCAACGAAGCTGCGGCAATTGGAGTCAGCAGATATCTCAAACTTGTTCGTTTCAACTCGGAAATTTTAAAGGTCGATTCGTTTCGCGAAAATTTAATTCATTATCAACAAAAATGGGCTGTCAGGATGAAAAACTATTGCCCAGGCTACTTTAACTGAAAACATGACCGTTCCCTAGACCACTATTGCCAAATATGATACCCTTGGGCAAACCGTGACTAGACCAAAATTGCAAAAAAGAATACCCTTGGCTAAACTAGATGTCCGAAAAAGTATACCCTTATAGCGGCGTACTACCAGGTATATTAAAGAACTGAAGAATCCCCCCCCCCCCCCCCCCTCT
>REGL01000002.1:180216-190723 GCA_004194395.1 Aurelia aurita complex sp. Pacific | reverse complement strand
AACCATCGTAATTTCTAAACCGTGTGACGCAACATGAAGTAATTTCGAAGAGAGCTATAGTTTATGGATGCCTACAATATGGTATCAAGCCAAAGTCTGTCACTCATCTGGTTTATGATTTAGAAATTTGATGACGTCACATCCTAAAATGAGCTGAAATGGAAAATACGCTGTAATTTTGAAAAATATTCAAAATTTCAGGAAAGTCCAACGGTAGAATTACAGATAAATATCTAAAGTTTCTCTTAAGCCATTCAATCAGAAGAAATAGGTCATTGAATTTTACATCCACCTTTTTACGCCGAGTTAAAGATTTGGAACCTATGCAACATTTACCCAGGTGTACATTTCATTCAAATATACAACAAAATAATAGGAAGAGGAATAGCAATATCTGATTACATGAAAATTTGATTTTATACCGGGTGTGCCAGAAAAAAGTTCCCACTTTCAAAAATTCGTAGCACCACAAATACTTCATGGATTTGAATGATTGAAATTTTAGTTAAAAGCCAAAAGATCGAAGTATTTTTGCGGTTTTTCTCGTCTTCTTACGAGCACTGCAAATATAAGTAAATTCAGCTTTACAAAAATTTCCTTGTTTGAAAAATGACTGAAAAGGGCCTGAAACAATTGATCAAATCTTTAGGACTCTCCTCACATAGAACAATACGCACGGGCGTTTCACCTCTCTCAAGAGTAATACGACATAGATTTTCAAACAGATACTAAAGATTTTCAATCACATGGTAACAAATGTGCAGACGATATCTCTCAACCATGAGAAATAGCATTTTCTCTCTTGCTCTGAGCGAGGAGTCCTTTATGATTTGATCAAGCATTTTAGGCCTTTTTCAGTCATTTTGCAACCAACAAGTTTTTGTAAACTTGAATTTAACAATTTTTCCAGTGCTCGTAAGAAGGCGAGAAAAATCAGAAAAATACTTCAATATTTCGGGAGCAAGCAAATATTGATTTACTTTAATCCATTCAGTACTCTTGATGCTATGAATTTTCAAAAGTGGGAACTTTTTCTAGCTCACCCAGTATTCTTAGGAAATTTCACGGGAATAAACTTTCGCGAAATTAAAATTTTAGAAAATTTCGTGGCATAAACTTTCTCAAATTTCGGCAAAGAACGTGAAAAACGCGAAAGTTTGTTCCCTTGCTTGAAGTAATAACACTCACATGGTATGTTCTGTTGAGTGGCAATTCAATGACGGCCTTCCTCCAATTATGCCAATGACTGAAGGCCTTCGACCAAATCGTTTCAACCTTGTTGTTTTCCTTGATATTCAATTTTATTGTTGCACCATTATTGTTGCGAATATTGTAAAAGAATCGCATAATGCATGTCGAGTTACCTAGTCCTGAATAAAAAAAAAATGACAGATCATTAGTGCTACGGAGTGATAGCGCAGGAGGTTTATATTCTTGGCCATCGAGATAAGAACGCTATGCATTTACGCTAGTGAGAAGATCAGATCTAGGCCCGTTATGAGAATGAAAGTGTATGGGGTGTTTGGAGTAATTTGCCCGTGATGAAACGACGAAAAAGTGTGTACCTTTGACTTGATGTTCCATTCGTAAGCTTGCAATCCCGCTAGTTGATGGGTCATCGTAGTTTGTGGCTCTCATGTAATAACTGTTGGATCCTAAATGGAGAAAATTGCAAATAATGAAACGACTTTTCAGCTTATAAGACGGCAAGTCTTCGCAAAACTTTAAAATCAATCTTGTAGAATGTTTTATTGCCCTTTTCTTTAAGTGAATTGCTTTAAGGGAACTTTGGTAATTTTCCATCATTTCAGGGAGAAAATGTTTGATACCTCTATTATTTTCATCATTAGAGTGTTTTCTGCATTGCTCCTAATTTAAAGTTGTGATGTCAAACAAGGACATATTTGTAAGACAATAGCATGAGTTTCTTTCGTTGACACCTGAAATCAAAGCGATTAGCGATCGCAGACAAAGGAAATTCCCTCAACCAGTAATTGAAAATAAACAAAGCCGCAAAACTTCATCTGAAACCCATGTAGCTAGCGCACTCATTGTGCATTCCAGAAAATGTTTTTAAGAGCAAACATGAGCATATATCGAGAGAAGAAGGATACATCTACACATCTGCCTTGGGCATTTTAGTTGTTTGGTTCAAAAGCTGAGCAGTAAGTGTTTAAATTGCAACAAAAAATAAGAAAACTGAATCGCCTCTCAATCGGCTTTTGAGAAAAACAAAATAAAATAAATAAAATGTCCGACGTAGATGTGTAGATATATCCTTCTTCTTTTGATCTATGCTAAAATTTTCTCTTAGAAACAATTTCTGGAATGAACAACGAGCGAGCTAGCTACCTGGATTTCAGAGAAACTTTTGCAAACTGGTTGAGAGAATTCCCTTGTACCATTTTCAATCATTGATTTGATATCTTTAGAAAAAAGGAAAACGCTGTGATTCTGAAAACAATCAAGGGACCAAAGATTGCCAATAAAATATCATAGAAAAGTAGCGAGTGACCCAAAAAATCTTCACGAGCTAGATCATACAGTAAAAAGCCGCACATAAGAACCTAAGATTTTGAACTCAGCCTGTTTAGGTTCTTATGCCATGAGGCACATCCAGTAATCAGGGTGTAGGTTCTTAACAACGGGAAATATGTGAATCTAAATCCTAGCCAAACTTATTTACACTCTTGGCCCTATCCATTTCAACCCAAGCTTACCCAGTTCACCCCTGCAGGCCCTGCCTATCATAGTTCTGCAAGTAATGTTATGGAGTTCACGAAAGAGGTTGATTGACAAACAGATTACATTTATTTCCCAATGAATGAATGAAACCCTCTATTAAGAACNCGCAACTCTTCAGGGAGTCTTCAGAATCTTCCATACCCATGCTTGTTTGTAGCACAGTTCGAAAGGGTTCAACAAGATCATATCGAATTTCCCTGCATTTCATTTACCCAGCGTACCAGTTTGTCTGAAAGAATGGGTACATTTACCCAGGTGTACATTTCATTCAAATATACAACAAAATAATAGGAAGAGGAATAGCAATATTTGATTACATGAAAATTTGATTTTATACCGGGTGAGCCAGACAAAAGTTCCCACTTTCAAAAATTCGTAGCACCACAAGTACTTCATGGATTTGAATGATTGAAATTTTAGTTAAAAGCCAAAAGATCGAAGTATTTTTGTGGATTTTCTCGTCTTTTTAAGAGCACTGCAAATATAAGTAAATTCAGCTTTACAAAAATTTCCTTGTTTGAAAAATGACTGAAAAGGGCCTGAAACAATTGATCGAATCTTTAGGACTCTCCTCACACCGAAAAATAAGCACGGGCGTTTCACCTCTCTCAAGAGTAATACGACATAGATTTTCAAACAGATACTAAAGATTTTCAATCACATGGTAACAAATGTGCAGACGATATCTCTCAACCATCAGAAATAGCATTTTCTTTCTTGTTCTGAGCGAGGAGTCCTTTATGATTTGATGAAGCATTTTAGGCCTTTTTCAGTCATTTTGCAACCAACAAGTTTTTGTAAACTTGAATTTACCAATTTTTCCAGTGCTCGTAAGAAGGCGAGAAAAATCACACAAATACTTCAATCTCTTGGCTGTCAAGCAAATATTGATTCATTCCAATCCATCCAGTACTCTTGATGCTATGAATTTTCAAAATTGGGAACTTTTTTGTAGCTCACCCAGTATTCTTAAGAAATTTCACGAAACTAAAATTTTAGGAAATTTCGCGGTATAAACTTTCTCAAATTTCGGCAAAGAACGTGAAAAACGCGAAAGATTCGTCCCTTGCTTAAAGTAATATCACTCACATGGTATGTTCTGTTGAGTGGCAATTCAATAACGGCCTTCCTCCAATTATGCCAATGACTGAAGGCCTTCGACCAAATCGTTTCAACCTTGTTGTTTTCCTTGATATTCACTTTTATTGTTGCACCATTATTGTTGCAAATATTGTAAAAGAATCGCATAATGCATGACGAGTTAACTAGTCCTGAATAAAAAAAATGACAGATCATTAATGGTTAGTAGTGCTACGGAGTGCTAGAGCAGGAGGTTTATATTCTTGGCCATCGAGAAAGGAAGGAGGACGGTCCAACAAGGACAGATTTTGTAACACAATAGCATGAGTTGTTTTTGTTGACACCTGAATTCAAAGCGATTAGCGATCGCAGACAAAGGAGATTCCCTCAACCTGTAATTCAAAACAAACAAAGCCCCAAAAGATTTCTGAAACCCAAGCAGCTAGCTCGCTCGTTGTGCATTCAAGAAATGGTTTTTAAGAGCAGACATGAGCATATATCGAAAGAAGAAGGATATATCTACACATCTACCACGGGCATTTTATTTCTTTGGTTCAGAAGCTGAGCAGTAAGTACTTTAATCAAATCCACAAAAATAAGAAAATTGAATCGCCTCCAATCCGGCTTCTGAACCAAACAAACTAAATGCCAGAGGCAGATGTGTAGATAGATCCTTTTTCTTTCGATCTATGCTCATGTTTGTTCTTAAAAACAATTTCTGGTATGCACAACGAGCGAACTAGCTACCTGGGTTTTTGAGAAATTTTTGCGACTTTGCTTGTTTTGATTATCTGGTTGAGAGAACTTCCATTGTCTGCGATCGATAATTGCTTTAACTTGAGTTGTCAATCAAAACCAACTCGTGCTATTGTCTTACCAAATCTGTCCTTGTTGGACGGTCCAATAGAAGGCCAAAGTATTAGTGCTCGTCGAGATAGGAAGGAGGACGGTGTCAAATCATTAGTGCTATGGAGTGATATCACGGGAGGCTGATATTTTTCCAATCGATATTTTTTTGTAATCAAACAAAACAAGAACTCAAAATGTACATCTACTGTGCCTATCATGGCTACAGTGGGTCACCGGAGTTCTCGCCATGAAAGGCACTTACAATCCAAAACTACAATAAGCTAGAAAGACTACAAAATAAAAAGTTAATGTGTGAAAAGGTCCTTTTATGCATTCTCATAAAAATAGAAGGACAAACTACGACTACAATGCCACAGGGAGCATGAAAATATACTGCCTCCATTAAATGGAAATACACTGCCTCCAGCCGGCATCCCGAAGAAGATACAAGAAAAGAAGATACAAGAAAAGAAGAAGATATAAGAAAAAGTAACTAAACTAAATTACCTAGTTACAAATGCAAAGTAAAATGACAAAAAGTAGGTGCTAATGTACGGGAGTTTGCAGCAATGGATTATATGAAAGCGTTCTGTAGCATGAACGAGTTTGAGGGTTGCCTAGAGTACTTATTGTTGTCAATGGTTAACATTGTGTCGCCATTCAGAATGAAATTGAGTAAAAGTTCATTTCAAAAAGAGGAAAAACAACGAGGCAGCAATATTACATTTACAATATTCAGAAGATCAGATCTAGGCCCGTTATAAGAATGAAAGTGTATGAGGTTTATGAAGTAATTTGCCCGTGATAAAACGACGAAAAAGTGTGTACCTTGGACTTGATGTTCCATTCGTAAGCTTGCAATCCCGCTAGTTGATGGATCATCGTAGTTTGTGGCTCTCATGTAATAACTGTTGGATCCTAAACGGAGAAAATTGCAAATAATGAAACGATTTTTCAGCTCATAAGACGGCAAGTCTTCGCAAAACTTTAAAATCAATCTTGTAAAATGTTTTATTGCCCTTTTCTTTAAGTGAATTGCTTTAAGGGAACTTTGGCAATTTGCCATCATTTCGGGTTAATCCGCCATTCCTTCCCGTCGATATGAGAGATTTCAACAGAAAGCCCCTTTCGAAACCTGCAAAAACGAAGGAAAACGACAACAAAATTTCCCTTTGTTTTCCTTCCTAGCAATAATGACACTCACATGCATTCATGTATTTTCTCCTCTTGGAAGAATGGAATCCCCCTGAATAAGGTAAACATACCCAGGGGGAAGACTTGTTCATTCTCACAAGAGGGTAGCACGTGCTAAAGCGTTGATTTGGTGTTGAGGATTTAAATAGTCAATTCTGGAATTATTCAACCAACACAAAGCCATACCAATATCCGTGGATCCATTATGCCTTTTCCATCTAAATTTTGAACTCTTAGCGATCACCCAATCACAAGCATCTTTATGAAAATCACATCTTTTAAGATTCAAGCAGTTGGATTCGTCTTCTCCTCCAGGGCAGTCTCTGACGAAATCACAGACTTGATTGTGTGACACGCATTTAGGATTGTCAACGGAACTTGTACATCCGGTGTGAGTCAGCTTCGGACACATTGATAGGTACTCTGTGAAAGAAAATGAATCTAGTTTGAAGATAAACAAAACAAAACAAATTCTAGTACCAGGTACCTCAAATAAGGATACATTTTGTTACAGTTTGAATCTGAAGGAAAGAAATCCTGAAAGCTATGAGTAAAATAAGAACCAATCTTAAGAACCTGAACAGCCTCATTTCCCACTAAATACACAAACATAAGAACCTAGTTAGGCTGACTTGCAAAATTGTAGGTTCTTATACAAGGGGTTTTACTGTAGCATTGGCTGCTTTTGACTGAAACTGAAATTCAAAGAGTATAGCAAGGGTAGACTGTGTGACACAGTAGAGCAAACTGTCACCTAGTGCACGCGAAAGATTATTTTTAAGAGAAGTCATTGATTTGATTTATAACGAAATAAGAAAAATAAATCTACAGATTTGCCTTGAGGATTTTATTTATTTGACTGAGCAGCTGAGTAGTAATTGTTCCATTTAAACACAAAATATAAATATGCGAAAATTGCAATGTCTCCTGCTCGGCTTCTGAATCAAACAAACAAAATCCGCCACACAGATCTTTAGATTTATCTTTCTTCTTTCGTTACAAACTATATATAAACTCCTGATTTTTCTTAAAAACCAACGTTTGCATGCAAAAGGCGGTAGTTTGCCTTCCTGGTTTCAGGTTAACTTTTGGGAATTTGTTTGTTTTGAATTACTGGTTGAGAGAATTTCCTTTGTCTGCAGATGGAATCGTTTTCAATGGCGTTGTCAGTCAAAATAAAATGCTATGCTTTTGCAAACCAAAACGTAAACAAATCTGTAAATAAAATACCATTGTTTCAGGCATGTTTCTATTGTCTCCTACAGTTTACTTGATGGCTTCACCAAAGCCACCAAAAGGTGACCACTCAAAATCTACTTGTATCCAAGCAATGATAAATGATATGAGTGTTTGGCTTGTGCCTATGTGAAGTACAACGATCTATCTTCAAATTAACGCTATCAGTTTGAATGAAAGGTGAAAAGACTTCGTTGTATTGCCTATAAAAAATCTGGAAAATCACCGTTTTGATAAAATTTTGAAGACGGAGCCCCTTCCAGTACACCAGTTTATTCGAATTTGCAGTTCCAAATTCGTGAGTTTTGTCGAATGCAGCATTCTTTTAGATGAAGGTCCATACTGAAAGGCCACTAAAGGCCAATACGACTTCATCCTCTCTACTAACAACATAATGAACCATTCGTGCTTTTTGAAGGATGACCTCCAACTAGCTATGGTTATGGCGGAAAGAGCAGAAGTTTTATCANGGACAAATCATGGCAGAAAGGTGTTGTGCTGAGGAGACTTGACGAGAGATCTTATGATGTTGAAACAGACACTAATACATACAGGAGAAACCGAGTTGATCTAAAGAGAACATCTGAAATACCTCCTAGAGTCGAGAATGTATCAAATGAAAGGGTTCTTTTGCCATGAGGCACATCCAGTAATCAGGGTGTAGGTTCTTAACAACGGGAAATATGTGAATCTAAATCCTAGCCAAACTTATTTACACTCTTGGCCCTATCCATTTCAACCCAAGCTTACCCAGTTCACCCCTGCAGGCCCTGCCTATCATAGTTCTGCAAGTAATGTTATGGAGTTCACGAAAGAGGTTGATTGACAAACAGATTACATTTATTTCCCAATGAATGAATGAAACCCTCTATTAAGAACCTAGTTATGATATCAGGCTGAAATAGTTCTTATCTATTGGGTACAAAATATATGATTTCAGGCTGTAGGTTCTTAATAAATGAACACTTTTATGTGCGGGTTTTTACTTAAAGGCAATCTGTCCCTTCCATGAATGAAAATAAAATCGATAAAGATCTCTATTGTATATTTCAGAAGTTGGTGTTAATTCGCTTTATCCAAAGAAATCAGGGTCATAGAGACTCAGTGAAGCATGAATTTAGCTGTAGCGTAAATAAGGTAAATAAAGCAGTAACCAAGGTCAGAACAATAGGGGACAGATTGCTTTTAAAACTAAGTATATGGAATCGTTTATTTCCCTTTTTAGTACCGGGTGAGTCAATAAAACGGCCCGGCGTTTGAAAAAATGCTTCTCCCTCAACATCAAAGCAATAATATTGAAAACTGTTTTGTTTTATTCCCGATATGTCCAATTAGGTTCAGTAATTTACCCGGCATTAATCCGCCATTCCTTCACGTCGATATGAGAGATTTTCGACAAAAAGCCCCTTTCGAAGCCTGCGAAAAACGAACGAAAGCGACAAACAAAATTTCCCTTTGTTTTCCTTCCTAGCAATAGACACTCATATTTTGTCCTCTTGGAAGAATGGAATCCCCCTGAATAAGGTATTCATACTAGGGGGAAGACTTGTTCATTCTCACAAGAGGGTAGCACGTGCTAAAGCGTTGATTTGGTGTTGAGGATTTAAATAGTCATTCTGTAATTATTCAACCAACGCAAAGCCATACCAATATCAGTGGTTCCATTATGCCTTTTCCATCTAAATTTTGAACTCTTGGCGATCACCCAATCACAAGCATCTTTATGAAAATCACATCTTTTAAGATTCAAGCAGTTGGATTCGTCTTCTCCTCCAGGGCAGTCTCTGACGAAATCACAGACTTGATTGTGTGACACGCATTTGGGATTGTCAACGGAACTTGTACATCCGGTGTGAGTCAGCTTCGGACACATTGATAGGTACTCTGTGAAAGCAAATAAATCTAGTTTGAAGGTAAACAAAACAAATTCTAATACCAGGCACCCCAAATAAGGACAGATTTTTTAACACAATAGCATTAGCTGCTTTTGACTGACACCGCAATTGAAAGCGTAGCACACAAAGTAAATTCTCTTAACCAGTAATTCAAAACAAAAAAGGCACAAAATTTGCCCTGAAGACAGTAGCGCAAAACTGTCACGGTGTGCACGCGAAAGATTATTTCTAAGAGAAGTCATTGATTTGATTTATAATGAAATAAGAAGGATGAATATACAGATTTGCCTTGAGGATTTTATTTATTTGATTCAGGAGCTGAGTAGTAATTATTTCATTTAAACACTAAATATGCGAGAAATGCAGTGCCTCCTGCTCGGCTTCTGAATCAAACAAACAAAATCCGCCACACAGGTCTTCAGATTTATCTTTCTTCTTTCGTTACAAACTATATATAAACTCCTGATTTTTCTTAGAAACCAACGTTTGCATGCAAAAGGCGGTAGTTTGCCCTCCTGGTTTCAGGGCAACTTTTGGGACTTTGTTTGTTTTGAATTACTGGTTGAGAGAATTTCCTTTGTCTTCAGTTGGAATCGTTTTCAATGGCGTTGTCAGTCAAAATAAAATGCTATGGCGTTGCATACCAAAACGTAAACAAATCTGTAAATATAATATCATTGTTTCAGGCACGTTTCCATTGTCTCCTGCAGTTTATTTGATGTCTTCACCCAAGCCACCAAAAGGTGATCATTCAAAATCTACTTATATCCAAGCAATGATAAAAGATATGAGTGTTTGGTTTGTGCCTATGATCGATCTATCTTCAAATTAACGATATCAGTTTGAATGAAAGATGAAAAGACTTCGTTGTATTGCCTATAAAAAATCTGGAAAATCACCGTTTTGACAAAATTTTGAAGACGGAGCCCCTTCCAGTACACCAGTTTATTCGAATTTGCAGTTCCAAATTCGTGAGTTTTGTCGAATGCAGCATTCTTTTAGATGAAGGTCCATACTGAAAGGCCACTAAAGGCCAATACGACTTCAGCCTCTCTACTAACAACATAATGAACCATTCTTGCTTTTTGAAGGATGACCTCCAACTAGCTATGGTTATGGCGGAAAGGGCAGAAGTTTTATCACAACAAGGCCCAGATCACGATAGTTCCATACAAGGCAGTTATGAAGAGAGAGTAAGACATGAATTGGAAAAGTTAAACGCTGCAATAGGAAGCATAAACTACTACTGTGGGCAGGTTGGTAATGCTGAGGAGTACCTCAAAGGCACTACGGCAGAGGCATACGAGTCTTTGAAAAAGTGCGCACGAACAATCGGGGTAGAAGCGATAGTAAACTCTAAGCCCTTCTTCAAAATAATGAAACGGCTTAAAAAGGTAGCGGAAAAGGTTGAAGAACAGAAACTGGTGCTTGCGAAATGTGAAGTGGAGCTCAATGATAAAGATGCAAAGCTCAGTGAAGTTGAAAAGCGTTTCGATGACAAAGTAGGA
>REGL01000002.1:100449-112083 GCA_004194395.1 Aurelia aurita complex sp. Pacific | reverse complement strand
CCAGGCAGCCCAACCGGACCCCTTGAACCTTTGTCTCCTTGTTTTCCGGTTTGGCCGGTTTCTCCTTTTTCGCCAGGAACACCTTTCGTACCTTGTGGTCCGGTCGTACCTTTCTGTCCCTGAGGTCCGATAGGCCCTGGCAAACAATGCACACCATTTCGTTGGACGTAGATTGGATTGTCTGATAAACAGTTGCCAGGCATTCCCGGGGGTCCTTGCGCTCCAGTTGGTCCCAGGTCGCCCTGAAGAGAACGAAAAATTAATTAATATGTTGATTACTTGCTTAATTGATTGATTGATTCTACTTGCAGTTTCTATAGTCAGTGAAATGATTGACTGGTTAGCTTTTTGATTCATGGTTTGCCTTACGACGTGCTTCCTTGTATTCGTTCAATATTTTTATTCTGATTTTTTATTTTCTTTCATATAAGTAAAAGCGATAACCATCCAATTCAATGAGCGTGCTGAGACTTATGTACTGAATCTAATTCATGGAGAAAATTATAGAATTTATTCAGCTCACCCAACATCGAACCCAGTGTAACAACAGACGGCCAATTGTTACCCTGGTGCCTACCATACTCTGTCGTGGTTTTCATTGGCTAATGCTAAACAATAAGGTTAGAACGCCAATGTGACGTAATGGATAATTCATGCAAGAATATGTATCATACATAAATTAACTACCCTAAGCAAACTTAGGCCAGTTGTTGCTGCTGTCGTAGAATATCACAGGACAGATCGTGCATTAATTATAAGCCAACATGACATAAATTATCCAGGATGTTGAAAGCACTGATTGTCTTAGAATCGAGGCTCGAGCTTACCCTATCTCCTTTGGTTCCTTGTGGTCCGGTAACTCCTGGCTTCCCGTTTTCGCCTTGTGGTCCCATCTAAAAAGAAAGACGCACATAGAGTAGTAAATCTTTTATTTTGTTTTTCTGAGAACGATTACGAGCATTGCAACAAGATTTGTTAGAAATATGTTCAGGAACACTTACCGGTCCAATGGGTCCATGGGGTCCAGTTCTCCCTGCTGGTCCGGACAATCCCTGAGAAAAAAGAATGATGAATTAATGGAATCAACGAGGAGTGTCATAGACCAGTTGAAGTGAATCTTGCAAGATATATTAAAGGGAATGCAATGAACAGCAACCTTTGCCATCGCTTGTTTTTGTTTTGGTGAAATTCGTACAGTCAGTTATTCTGGAAGCTGTGCAGAGCAAATCGCAGACTTCACGCAAAGCATTCTGGTCTTTGTACTCCCTTTAAGTCTCACGTGCTTTCAAAGGAGCTCATATTTTCAATAAACTTCCCAAGGACATTCGGGACGAAGAATCTCTCGTGCGTTTTAAGCACAAACTGAGCCTCTTATGAAACTTTTTAATGAAACAGTCTTGAACACAGTTTTAACTTCAATGTAATTTTTAATTTCTCATTTTATCTTTTTCGTTCAACAGGTCCTTGACTGATAACAGAATTTCTATTCTGAACAAGTAAACCTGTATAAATATTACTTATTATTATTATTATTATTATTATTATTATTATTATTATTATTATTATTATTATTATTATTATTATTATTATTATTATTATTATTATTATATTTNGTGGTCCGGTAACTCCTGGCTTCCCGTTTTCGCCTTGTGGTCCCATCTAAAAAGAAAGACGCACATAGAGTAGTAAATATTTTATTTTGTTTTTCTGAGAACGATTACGAGCATTGCAACAAGATTTGTTAGAAATATGTTCAGGAACACTTACCGGTCCAATGGGTCCATGGGGTCCAGTTCTCCCTGCTGGTCCGGGCAATCCCTGAGAAAAAAGAATGATAAATTAATGGAATCAACGAGCAGTGTCATAGACCAGTTGAAGTGAATCTTGCAAGATATATTAAAGGGAATGCAATGAACAGCAACCTTTGCCATCGCTTGTTTTTGTTTTGGTGAAATTCGTACAGTCAGTTATTCTGGAAGCTGTGCAGAGCAAATCGCAGACTTCACGCAAAGCATTCTGGTCTTTGTACTCCCTTTAAGTCTCACGTGCTTTCAAAGGAGCTCATATTTTCAATAAACTTCCCAAGGACATTCGGGACGAAGAATCTCTCGTGCGTTTTAAGCACAAACTGAGCCTCTTATGAAACTTTTTAATGAAACAGTCTTGAACACAGTTTTAACTTCAATGTAATTTTTAATTTCTCATTTTATCTTTTTCGTTCAACAGGTCCTTGACTGATAACAGAATTTCTATTCTGAACAAGTAAACCTGTATAAATATTACTTATTATTATTATTATTATTATTATTATTATTATTATTATTATTATTATTATTATTATTATATTTGACCAAAATTGGCTATTCCATCTTAGAATAGATCTTTCGCTATTCTACAAAAGAGCCTGGATCGAGCGTTATTTGATATGTTTTATACACGAGGTTCGATTGAGTGGCGTTAGAGCTTCTATCATTATTGTACACATTCGAAAATTCTACAAAATGTACCAAAATATCGTTCGATTGTGATTCTTTTCAGAATAGCTAAAAGGTCTATTGTGCCAGATTTCGCCTGATTAAACCTAGGATTCTTAGAGTGCCCTTTTCATCGAGTCATCACCAGGAAGAAATCCTAAAAAGATGCCCTTGTTTGTACTCACTTTTTGTCCTGGAGGGCCCATTGGGCCAGGCATTCCCTTGTCACCTTTCCTTCCCCGGGGTCCTCTTCTTCTTGTGACCGTTCGTTGGCTTTCCTGCAAAAGAATGCATATTAGCAGGCCTCCTTAATTAACTGACTCACTACAGGGTGACAAAAACGCATCAATGTTTGCCGTTTGCCGATGTAAATTTTATAATTTAGTGTGCCGAGTTAATTAGAAAAATGTATTCACTGTTTAAAATATTTCACAGGATTACCTATGCAACCAATTTGTAAAATCTTGATTCCATCATGTTACCGAGGCTTCAACTTAATTTTTAAGATTGTTCTCATAATGTTTTATGCATTATGGGTATGGTCTTCAAGTCCTTAAATGAGCTGGCTCCGCAATACCTTTATCACCTGAAATTCGCAGTATTTATCTTACAGCCTTCATAATATTTATTATGGTATTTTTTTTCTTTGGTTCAGAAGCCGATTGGGAGACGATTCAATTCTCTTATTTTTTGAGTGTAATTAAAACACTTACTGCTCCGCTTCTGAACCAAAGAAATAAAATGCCTGAGGTAGATGTGTAGATATATCCTTCTTCTTTCGATATATGCTCATGTTTGCTCTTGAAAACGATTTCTGGAATGCACAACGAGCGAGGTAGCTACCTGGTTTTCAGAGAAACTTGCGGCTTTGCTCGTTTTGAATTGCTGGTTCAGATAGTTTCCTTTGTCTGTGATCGCTATTGTTTTGAATTGCGGTGTCAATCAAAACCAACTCGTGCTATTGTCTTACCACGTCTGTCCTTGTTCTTTCGTTTAGTTTTCGAAATTGCATATGGCGGCCAAAGCAAGCCAAGTAGACGGTAGCCTGCGTGCAGTTAGGTATTGTCTGCACGCAGGCTAAGCCGACGGCTGAGTTTCAGCTTATGTAAAGCCAACTTATGAAAAGCAAAGCCAAACAAATAATCAAGAAAGAAAAGGCGAAGGACCATTTTGGTATCTGGTATGGTTTTTGATTTTACACTAAACTTTTCTTACCGCCCTTGCTTTGAGAGAACTCTTCTTGCCTCGTACGTTCAGGGACTACGCATAACTTTGTTTTGGAAATACCTCCCATATGATTCTGTCTAGTATTTTAATTGGCTAAGGCCAACAAAGGAAGACTTCCTATCTTTAATACCAGGATGATTTTTCGTATTCCACATTGAAAACTATCCTATCGATAAGTAAGCCTATTTTTAAAGCTTATCTCATCATTTTCAAAACCTTACCTTGTTTGGGATTTTCTTCGGACAAAACACCACGTATTCACCACGACGCAATTCTATTTTGCACTGAAATGAAAGAAGATGTTTTGTTACTAGAGTTGGTGTGAGATTTGCAATAAAATATGGCCACCATTGTAAAGTGATTGAAAAAGCAATGTACTCTGGGAGAGCGAGATACTGCCATCCTGTTAGGGACTGTTCATTATTTATAAAGGGGTTAGTACCGAAGAGAAATGGGCTGGGTAAGAGAAATTTTCTGACAAAAAGGTTGGGTAGATATTTTGTCATGCAATTTCAAGGTTTGGAAAAACAAAATTTTCCCACCAATTAATACCAAATGTTTAAAGTCCAAAATTATCAATATCAACATCAATATTATCAACATTATCCATTTCACTTTCAGTGTCTACTTTGTTCATCTTTGTCATAAATATTTACAGTATTGAATTTACAATTTACATCGTTTGACATTGAAACCATGTTTATATTTAGGGGTTGGGCAAAATTTTTTCAACCTGAAAATTGTTGGGTAAATGTTTTTGCTGTCACTTTTAGAGTTGGGAAAGAAGATTTTTTGGACTAGAAAACATTTCTCTTCAGTACCAATCTGGGAGGGCGAGATACTGCTATCCTGTTATTATCAATTTTCAGGAAGGAATTTTCGTCTCCATCCCAATATGACAGAAGGCCCTGGGGACGAGGTTGTGTTCTATTATGATAAGCGCTGCCATTTTGAAAATAATGAAGGTATTAGAAAGTTTTCACTGAAGAATTGCATCAAACAACCGGGTGCGCCAAAACAATGTATGTACATTTGGCAGGCCACAATAAATTGTACACTCGACCGTTTTTGAGGATTTATGACTTAATCTTTAGCAGAAAGCCTGAATTAGATACTGGGATTTTTGCAATTTTTTCTTATTTTCAGTTTTTAGAGCTAGAAGCGAGTAACAACGATCAAGTTTTCTAATTAATCGACATGAATTAACAAAGAGAGAACTTGTTCGTGGCAATTTGCGATTCAGAAATCGACCAATTGTAATCTGCTATACGAGAGTTCGTACTAAACCCCCAAATCCCCCTGAAAACGTTTTCTCTTTGTTCACTCATGTTGGATATTTTAAAGTTTGATCGACGTTTTTCGATCGTTTTCAATGTTATCGAAAACGAACACTTTAAGAAACTCGCTTCTTGCTCTAAAAACTGAAAACGGACAAATTTGCAAAAGGTCTTACAATCTAATTCAGGCTTTCTGCTAAATATTAAGTTATAAATCTTCAAAATCGGTCAAGTGTACGATTTATTGTGGCCTGCCAAACGTGCATACTTTATTTTGGCGCACCCGGTACTTTCATGACCTTTCAAGCCATTGATTTAAAGAAACAGGTGGTAGAATTTTACTCTAGCCTTTTTAAAGATGATGCATATGTGACCAAAATCTGTGATCAAAGTTTGGTTGTGATTTATTATTGGTGATTGGCGATTGATCATTGATCATTGGTGATTGGTGGATAATGCACGATTCAGCAGAACTTTATTTCATTCAACTGGTAGTTAGGCAAACCTCATGACCAAGGTAACAACGCGCGTTACCTTCGTGTTTTGCCGTAGATAATCTAGATTATCCAAGATCATCGTGTAGAGCTTAATCCCAGATTATAATCCAAGTTCTTTTTTTCGGCTTCTTGTGAAGAACTCGATAATTAAAAGTATGATTTCAGGAAACAAAACCATTTGATATCATTAGCATAGATAACCTGATGGCTTATCGCAATTAGACCTTGGATTATGGCATATAATAGCACTGTGGGGCGAGAGCGAATCATCCTAATGGTCTATAAGTATTTGACATTTTAGTCATAATCTCATATTTATCCAATAATGTCTATAGATATTGCAAATGCTGGGTGGCTTCGAGATGACACATGTAATAGATATTCCAAAGAAATTACACAATATTTCAGCCTTTTTGCTATCGACCAAATTCCATTCATTCACATCGATCCAATACTGCGTTCGTCTTGATTATACTTTTGGACTGTTGCATTGGACCATGGGCAATAATGCACCGTTGATGTGGCCTATGTTATGATCAAAATTATATTTTTACTCACTGTGTTGTTTCTCTTCCACAGGATTGCGAGTAAAGCTTGATAATGTTGCTATTCCTTCGTTCTTCTCTCGTCACAACAGGGAATCGAATGCCGCCATTATTCAAATACTGTTTAAACGGTTCGAGCTCCTACGCAGCGATACGTCTCATAGACCATTTTGACATTTAGAAAAAGGATCTGGGGAGAGCAATATTTTTCTGGTAAATGGCTGCCACAGGGCTTTTCACCAACGATAAATTGAACTGTGGCAGCCATTTACCAGAAAAAGTTTGCTCTCCCCAGGCCCTTTTCTAAATGTCAAAATGGTCTATTTCAAACTTCCCTTGAATATATAAAGGGAAGTTTGAAATGAGACCTATCGCTGCGCAGGAGCTCCAACCGTTTCAATACCGTTTCAACCGTTACAATTTTGATCATAATATAGGCCACATCAACGGTGCATAATAGACCTTTTAGCAATTCTGAAAAGAATCAGAATCGAACAACATTTGCTACATTTTGTAGAATTTTCGAATGTGTACAATAGTGATAGAAGCTCTAAAGCCACTCGATCGAACGTCGCGTATCAAAATGTATAGAAATAACGCTCGATCCAGGTTCTTTTGTAGGATAGCTAAAAGGTCTATTGTCCATGGAACACCTATAAATTTTGTGCGTTTAGTCTATCGCAAATTAGACGTCACGTGCGATGTAAGAGCTGTTACGCAAAATATTCCAATTGCTTTTATTCGGGAAAATGGTCATGCAACATCTAATTTCAATAAAACCATATATAGCTTTATGGCAGCAAGGCTAACTTAGATGTAAAAATCTATTTCTCTACACCCTCCATACCGTTTAAGAGTTATTGAATGAAATCTGGTCTGGTATGGTGTTCTAGCGGACCAATCCACGCGCCTAGAATTGTTCCACTGTTGGTGGCCTTATCAAAATTGCAGACTCAAACCGAATCATGAAAGCTATTCGGTATCTTTATGGGTATGGCATGCATTCTTGTCCATCATCACGACGACCAAAGCACACATACTCTTTTCCATGGCATGCAGGTTGTGGTCTGTAGAATATGCAAGGCATCTGATATCACACCTGTTTTCTATTACTGCCTGAAAGATTCGCGAGGCAATTCACGGTCTAAAGATGCCGCAATCATTTAACAGAACGAAACAGACTGCAGGAAAATTGTTAATCGTGCTTAGCATCAGCAGTATTTGTTGGGGAGATGAGATACGGTTTGTTCGAGGAAACTTATGCATGTTAATACTCATGCGCCCGTCAGAGTTCCAACCCAAAACGCTATATGCACATGAGCATTAACCTACTGCAAGGGGGACACATACGTTTCCTCGGACAAACCGTATCTCGTCTCCCCAACAAGAATGCAACCCAAAATGCAGATATGTGNTGCAAGGCATCTGATATCACACCTGTTTTCTATTACTGCCTGAAAGATTCGCGAGGCAATTCACGGTCTAAAGATGCCGCAATCATTTAACAGAACGAAACAGACTGCAGGAAAATTGTTAATCGTGCTTAGCATCAGCAGTATTTGTTGGGGAGATGAGATACGGTTTGTTCGAGGAAACTTATGCATGTTAATACTCATGCGCCCGTCAGAGTTCCAACCCAAAACGCTATATGCACATGAGCATTAACCTACTGCAAGGGGGACACATACGTTTCCTCGGACAAACCGTATCTCGTCTCCCCAACAAGAATGCAACCCAAAATGCAGATATGTGTGTGTATCTTTGAAGAGGCCTAACTTCAACTCGTCTGCTGCTACTGAATGTGGTTTAGGCCTAACGGCTCTCAGTTATTCGAACATAGTTACTGTATCAAAATTATGAATAGTAATGACTGCAAGTATTACAAAGAATGGGAACCTTGAGCCTTCAAAGATAGGATCACAAATATTCCAGAAAGATGTCGAAAATTGGATCCTAGGGATTCGTTTAATCGTATCAATGCCTTTGAAATCTTATGCCACAAAACAGTTTATATTCTACGGAAAAGATTACTTGGTTCTTACACATTGCTTATATTTGTTTTTAGATCGCTTTTATCAATTCATAACGATTTTAGCCACCCAGGGAGTAAGATCTAGTCACGAAGTGTCCCTAAATATATGCTGTACTTTATGCTTCGGCTATATTTAAATTCGATAAAACTTCAGATCTAATTTGACTGGAAATTGAACAAGAGAATTGTATTTCCTTGAGGTATTTTTACCTAAATGGATCAAGGCAGCTTCCTGTCCCTTCATTCTTAACTTCCTTCGATGTAAGGTATTATTTTCGGTGAAGAAATATTTTCATAACAGTGCCTTTTTAATGAAGGAAGTTCAAGAAAAAATAAATTTATCAATAACAGCCTATTCTATGTCTTGTATTCTATTGATTTTCCTTGCTTGCTCGTCTCATTCATTCACCCAAAAAACCATTCATTTTATCATGGTTTCATCGTTCGTTTTGTCGGTTAATTTCTTTTTCTCTATGTTATCCAACTTTCCCAATTTTACACGTAGCTTCAAGCAGATACTTTCCTAGCCTGCGTGCAGACTCTACTGTGTGAAGAGAGGTGAGGTTCCTCCCCAGGCTCATTCTTTCCTGAATACTTACAAGCTTTGAAGTCAAAGATTCTGTTTTTGCAATAACTTTCTTTGTACAGTTTTACATTTTGAATTTTTTACCCAATCCCATTTTACGTAATCAGAAAAAAACAACTGAGAATACGCCTGCACTGCAACTATCCCCCTCGCACCTAGGCCTAAATCAGTTTTTTCACAGGTGTTATCACCAGACTTGTACTTGCTTCAGAAGAACTTTCGAGTTGGTCTTCGTTGAAAACGATCTAAAGTAATTCATCTTAAACCTTCTGCCAAAAAGACAGCTACGATTCGACAACCTTTGGCCTCTTTTTATCAAAGCTTACGCACCATTCCGTTTGAAGTTAAACAGTTCAAACTCGACTTAGCATACAGGGTGTCCCAAAAAAGATTGTTCGACGTTTGATTAAACATGGAAAAATAACGATACCACGCACAGGCTCATGGGAAGATAAACCTGTCCCTAAGTTTTTGAAGTAATTTTAGAGACCAGAATCTCGCAAATCTGTTAAAAATTCACTGAATTGTGAGCTTTCAAAGATAAAAAATATGCGACAGCTGAAACCTACTTGTAATGCAAAAAGTTCCAAGGGCTAGGTAAAATAAGGTTCTCCAATGCCATACCTCTTGTTGATATCAGAGAATACTAAATAGGACTTCGAAATTAATTTAACAAATCTCGTGAATCGGGCTATTTCACTATGGAATCCCTTCATTATATATTTATTTTTTAATATTTAGTCAAATGTCGAACAATTTTTTTTGGGACACCCTGTACATTTCTAAAATATATGGTAACTGCATGGATCTTGAGGCATAAAAACTGGTAGATGTGAGGTTAGCACAATCATATATCTATACTGCATTTGAACAAGTGTGTGAATAATTTTGCAAATATCATTTGGCATCATTCGATCGAACTTTCCTCATCAATGTTGAAAGTTCTCAAGATATTTCCAGACCGACAGTTCCCTGCTTTCCTTGACCCCATTGATAAAAACTCTGAAAACATTTCCTTGCAGCTATCTTCTGTTCTGTTTACTACAGAACTGACAATCTAATGTACTTCAAGCTTTTACTGCTTGTACTAAATCAGAAATGTTGTTACCCGTACCACATGAACGACTGTCTTGCATCTTGAATCAGGTCTTGTTCCCGACCTTTTTACAAACACGGAAGAAATACGAACATCAAATTTGATTTAAAGAAGCTCCGCAAACATAAATCTTTATTACATTTGCTTCTTTTCTTCTGCAAGAACTTTTTGAAGTTAGAAATGGATTGTAGACAAGATTAAAAACTACTCACCTTCTTGCCCTTTCCTTTCGCTTCAACTTGCCCAAACTTTGCCAAAAATTCAAATTGCATGATAGCTGAAAACAGAACTATAAGCGATGCTACGAGATTGTAAACCTTCATCGTGAGTCTTTCTCTCTGTACTGCTAAAATCTTAGTTCCAATATGAATATGTGAATATCCCTACGCAGAGTCTTTTTAAACGTAACTGAACTTCGGATAATGCTTAGTTTGTCTTTACTCTGTCCAGTTAGATTGTACCCACTGTTTTTCCCTCAGCAGTATGAATGTTATGCAAGTCCAAAGTTTAACAAATTCGTCCCGTTATTGCAATTCCACAGTGCCGAATGTATGAAGTTTGATCAACTGAATTCTGGTCACACTGAGCTCGCCTGGTGTTTCCAAATGACGTACTGAGTGACTGAGCTTTGACTTTACCCCTCAAAGAGTAAGGCTCCTTCGTGCAAATCCCCGCAGCGTCCAACACTAGCCTTATAAATACTCTCTCTGCTAATCAGCCAGTGATTTATCATGGTTTGAAAAACATCTTTTTTAAACTCAACCTATTATTTTCTAAACATGTATCTTGCTGAGTTGTTTGAAATTTCACATTGGGACTCTGTTCAAACGAGTTTTAGCTCGGAAGACATGGTGTTTTAACTTCGCTGGGAGAAAATTCCTTGCAACGATAGGGATTAGGAAATTTGTTCAATTCAGGCTTTACGCCGCAATGAATATGTCTTGGGAACTGTGAGTGACCTTGGGTAACTAAAGGAAATGATTTCATGCACAGTGATGTAGACGAAACAGTCTTATTCATTCACATTTTACAACAATTTAGGTTGGTTTTTCATAACAAAGTTCGTTTGTTGTAGCCTCATACTTTGGCTTAGCGAGGCACCGCGAATGAAATTTGTGATTGATGAAACATTTACAGTAAACCGTCAATCGCGTTACTTAGCATCGGTGATTTTAGGCCTTTAAAGAACCATCATCACCCATGATCCTTTGCGGGCGCGTCACAATTTCAGACAGTCTGAAAATCAAATTTGGCCTACTAAAGCAAACTTTCCTGTCCCAGTTCAGCTTACAAGGACAGACTTGGTAAGACAATAGCAAGATTTGTTTTTGATTGACACCTCAGTTCAAAGCAACTATCGTTCGCAAACGAAATAAATTCTCTGAACCAGTAATTCAAAACAAGCAAAGCCGCAGAAGTTTCTCTGAAGCCCAGATAGCTAGCGTACTCGTTGTGCATTTCAGAAATTGTTTTTAAGGGCAAACACGAGCATGGATTCAAAGAAGAAGGATATATCTACATATCTACCTGGGCATTTAATTTGTTTGGTTCAAAAGCCTATTGGGAGGCAATTCAATTCACTTAATTTTGTGGGTGTAATGAAAACAGTTACTGTTCGGCTTCTGAACCAAAGAAATAAAATGCTCGAGGTAGATATGTAGATATCTCCTTCTTCTTTGAATCTCGCTCATGTTTGCTCTTAAAAAAGATTTCTAGAATGCACAACGAGCGAGCTAGCTATTTGGGTTTCAGAGAAACTTTTGCGGCTTTGTTTGTTTTGAATTTATGATTGAAAGAATTTCCTTTTTCTGCAGTCTCAAAATCCCACCTGTATTCTGGGATAGGGTCATAACAAACTTCTTGGGGCACACACTCCTATATGACCAAATAGTGAAATAAC